>VXBL01008405.1:22140-196674 GCA_013400195.1 Aramus guarauna | reverse complement strand
GGTGGCGGCGGGAGCGGCGCGGTGCTCCTGCCACGGGCCGGGGTTTCGGCGGGGGCAGTGCCGGGGCGGGCTGCGGCCGGGCCCGGAGCTCGGGTTCGGGCTCCCCGGTGAAGGCGGTGGAAGGGTCCGGCGGTAGCGCAGCGCTGCGCGGCTGGGACATTGCGGGTCCCGGCGGAGCTCAGTCGCTTTCTCTTGTTTAATACCCCCGGTGTGGCCGGTTCTGTCTTCGTGTAGCGCTGAAGAGGCTTCTCTGGGTCCGTATTTCTGAAACCTGGGAGGTCGGTGTGAGGGTCCCTGAGTGGCTTCAGCTTGAGTTTGAGTCCTTTAAAACCAAGCTGAATGCAAACTGACCTAAGAGAAGCAGGGACTGTTTCCAGGGGATTTGGTAATGCTTCATAAAACTATGGAGCCAGGCTGGATCTGGAGCGTCACCTGAATCAGTTGAGCCCCCAGTTAAATATAATTAGTACAGATAAGTTTTGAGAGCATGTGGCTTTCTTGGATCATGGGTCTGGCAGAGTCTGTGCCAAGACAGAGCTAAAATGCCTTGCTGAGCTCCGGCTGGCTTGCACAGCATCATTGAAAAGCATCAACAAGCAAAGGCTAGTTACTGTCTCACTTTTTAAAGGTGTTCGTGTCTGTTAATTTTGTTTTCTGAGTAGTAGTTCAGTGGCAGTAACAGTGTTCTGCCTGATGGGATGTTACTTTGAGCAACCAATCTATTTCATGATTTTAACACTGAAGTCATGTGTTTTGTGATCTCAATAAAAATGAAACAATAACAAATAATGCAAACAGAGCATAAAAGGATAACTGTCATTTGCGATATCACAGAAGCATGTGGAACAGTGTCATATTTTTCTCCTCTACTTTCTAATATGGTTTAAAATGTTTTCTTGTCATCCTTTAACATCCAGCCTTTTGGTTGGTAGAACTGCTGCCTTCATGTATCTCCACAGATATATCTCTCTTGTGTCTTATATATCTTTAGTCTGCGGTTAATGGATGCATGTGTTTTGGCGAAGCAGGAAGGAGCACAGTTTCAGGTTAAGGTGGCAGTGGTGCAGGGGTTTTTGGCATTGGTTGACGATCTTCAACTCTTGGCATGGTGGTTTAGGACTGCTCCCCTCCGGCAGCGCTGAGCACAGTGCATGCTGACAGGGTGTCAGTGTGGTTCAGGCTGACTGGAGTCTGTTTCACTCCTTTGCCACAGAAGAATTGATTTTAGCAATTCTGGACATCAGCTAGTTCATTTTTAGGACATGCTGGTGGTATGCAGTTTGTAATGAGAGCTGGTGAAAACTCCTGCATTAATCTGGGATTTTTTTAATTGCCCTTTGTTTACAGAAGGGTGAAGCTGTCGGCCTTGTGCTACCAGGGAAACATTAACCTTAGCCCTTCAGAAGTTTTTGCTGCCCAGCTGGAGCTCTGTGCGGGTCAGTCCCAAAGGACTGTGCTGCAGTATTAATGACGGTGCTGCGACTGTACTAGAGAGCTGAACTGGGCCGTGATGAGAGCCGTAGCATTCAAGTTGCATGATCTTCATCAGTATTTAATTATCAATACCATCCTAGGCATGGTATGGTCTGTGTCACCCAGTGTTTCTGGTGATGGTATCTAGATACGATTTGGGGAATAACAGAGGGAATGTTCCCAGTAGGCAGTCATTTTTGGATGTAGTTTTTCTGGAGGGGAAAGAGTTTAGTTACAAGATTGTACAACTTGCCTTAAGGATAGGAGCCCAGCTCCTGGCCAGTTTTATTTACTTTATAAATGTAGCTTCACATTCCTGTTAGAGGCTGTGTATCATCTTTCAAACATGTTGGAATAGGCTTTCTTCTGAAAATCTGAATGGATTCTGTTAAGAAAAAGCTCCTTCGATTTTGAGGATCGTGTGGCAAGTGTTGTGTAGTGGAACTTGATATTGCCATGAGAATTCCAGGAACAAAGTAGCTTCTGATGAATGTCTTTTCACTGTAAGTTGTAGTAACAACTGGTTTTTATCCTTGATTCTGTAGTAGTTAAAATGACGACAGCAGCGAGGCCGACATTTGAACCTGCTAGAGGAGGAAGAGGAAAAGGTGAAGGAGACTTAAGTCAACTATCCAAACAGTATTCCAGCAGAGACCTTCCTTCTCATACTAAAATCAAATACAGGTTAGTATTGGGGTTTTTGGTCTTATGGCAAAACAGGCTGGGAATGATTTTTTTGTTATGAGTGGTGGTCTGAAATTTTTCACAGTAGTTGTTCATGTGTTTGACACTGAGCAGACACCAGAGATTGTGCAGTGGTGCTGAGTGGGCTGAAAGTCTCGAAGGCAGGCTTAGGAGATTGAATGCATTGCAATAATTGGAGAGGTTTAATTTCAGTGCTATTTATTACTGCTTATGGAAGTGAATTGTCAGAAGAAGGAGAGCTTTGGAGACCAAGCATTTTGGACAGTGGTGTGGAAAAGAAAATTGTCGTTGGGAACAGGAGAAGCCAACTGAGCCGGGAGGGTGCTGTCACTGGCAGAGCAAGATGGGATAAAAGGAACAAAAATGAGCACATCTTAAAAGCAGGAAAGCCACGTCATATATTTGGCGAAGAACCGCTGGGGAAGGGTGTTAAGAGGAGGAAGGGAAATGATGGAATAGCACTCAGGCAGTAGGATATATTGGAAAAGTTGATGTTAAACGCTGTGGGTGGTTGATGCAGGTCCTGGGAGAGGACATTGCTTTAATCAGTGAGAAAGATAATGGGATCTTAGGAATATTTTCCTTTGTTTGAAATTCATAATAAATCTTTGTTACTCTTTTGAAAGATTAAATGAAATCTGTAGTCAATGTGATACAGATAGATTTCATTTAAATTCTAGATGTCAGCCTAAAAATGCTTTGGTTGTGGGTTTTTTTTCATCTAACTAATGTTACTATTGTCAGTGAATTTACCGTTAGTTTTTTTTATTTCCATTTTTTTGTGCAGGAGCTTACCCTTTCACCTCTTCCCTCCTGCCCCTTTGATTTTGAAGAATACATATGGATAAGGGAGTTGGAGTACTTTGGAAAATACCAAAATCAACTGCACAAAAAGTGCTGTCAAATGCATTTTGTTGTAATGGGAAAATTGCTGGAGGTTCATTTCTTTAAAAAAAATGGGGTTTGGAACACCAGTCTGTTGCTTTGAAAGAAGTGTGCGGGGACAAATATGTACAGGAATATACAATGTGTGTTTTAACAAATCCCTCCGTGTGTGTGAGAGAGAGAGAGATGGAAGGGGCATTAAGTGTCTTCTGTTCTTTCTCCCAAATAACCTAATACAAAGTTGTCTTTGTTGAATTGCCAGGACTGCATCATTGCAGGGAAAAGGTTAGTGCTACAGTTCCACTCACGTTCACTTGAATGACACAGGGTTTGGGGGGATTTTGCAGCTGTATCAGGGATTCCAAGTTCAAGTTTTTAATTACAAAAGCAAATTAAATACTTCATCATAAAGACAGGCTGTGCGCACGATGTAGTTATAATAGCTCAAGTCTGGGTTTCTTCCAGACACTCTTATTTCCAGCACTGGGTTCACAGAAAGGTGAAAGGAATTGCTGCTTGTTGTTATTCATTAGTTCTTTTCAAGATTTCCACAGAAAATTCAGCGTGCTCTAGGTGGAACTTAGTGTGACTCAAATATAAATAGTCTGTTGCTTTTGGCCAATGTGTATTATATATTGTAAATACATGTTTTTTCCTCTCTTATTTTCACTAAAGCTAGTGTTTTGCCTGTTCTCCCAACACTTTTTTATGATCATGGGAGATTATCTGTTAAGTCTCTTGGAGGGGAAAAGGTTTATAAAAAATATGTTCCAGTCTTGGTCTTATCTGTAAGCCTTAGAGACTGTGTTTACAGCAGCAACTTGGGATGATAAAATGGCGAGGAAAGTTGACCATAATGCTGGTGGGTGTCTGCCAGGACACTAGACTTGGACTGCTGGACAACAGAAGATTTAGACACAGCTACGTAGCCACTGAAAGGAGTGTGCGTGTGGCATTGCATGTCTGTGTGTGTAGTGTGTACAGAGAAGGGGGCTGATGAAGAGAGAATAAACGTACGTGTACATGGTACCCAGTTCTTTATATTTACCTGTTCCCTCCAGGAATTACTGACCTCCTTCAAAAAATTGCTCCCAGCTCCAGACTGTCAACTTCAGCTTTTTTTTCCCCCCTGATATTTAGACAGACCACTCAGGATGCTCCTGAAGAGGTGCGTAACCGTGATTTCAGAAGGGAGCTGGAGGAGAGAGAACGGGTTGCTGCAAGAGAAAAGAATAGAGACAGACCAACCAGAGGTAAAAACAAAGAAACAAAAAATGTTAATCACAGAATGGTTTGGGTTAGAAAGGACCTCAAAGATCATCTAGTTCCAACCCCCCTGCCATGGGCAGGGACACCCTCCACTAGACCAGTTGCCCAAAGCCCCATCCAACCTGGCCTTGAACACTTCCAGGGATGGGGCATCCACAGCTTCTCTGGGCAACCTGTTCCAGTGCCTCACCACCCTCACAGGGAAGAGTTTCTTCCTAAAACTTAATCTAAATCTACCCTCCTTCAGCTTAAATCCATTACCCCTTGTCCTATCACTACATGCCCTTGAAAACAGTCCCTCTCCAGCTTTTTTCTTTTTTTAATACCTTTGTGTGGCATTGCTCTTGCATGGTGCAATGCTCTTGGTGATATAGGAAGTTTGCAGGTTGCAGACAGCATGTCATGAGAGCAGAATTTAGGGTATTGGTCTGATAGTTCGCAGCTGTTGACCTGCAAGGGAATGTCCACTGGCTTCGTGCTAGCAAAAATCTAGGCCAACCAGCAGAAAAGTGTAGGCCCTCATGCAGGCCAGCTGATACAGTATGATTGTAATGAATTGGCAACGAGTATGTACAGCTAATAAAGGGCTTTTTTTGTACTTGGGCAAGCGATACGGGAAAGAGAAGGGGAATGACTCATCTAGTGTTACAGCACCAGTGTAACAATATATCTGTTTTTTAAAGTATGCAGTTCTGTTCAGGCTTAGTGAAAGTGATAATTAAAATGAAAATCAAAGGTTTTTTTGAGAAATACTAATTTTTAATCTTAAGCTTGACAGAATGTAGGTACTTTAGGTTTAGGTGTGAGGGTATTGCGAGGTTTCCAAATTCACAGATGAAAGCAGATGTGGTTTGGACCAAACTAGCCAACAGTAATGCTTTGGTCCTCAGTGGGAACCCTGCATCTGGATACATAAAATAAGGATACTTTTTCACAGCTTTTTCTTCTGCTGTTCTTTCTTCTTGAAACAATGATTTCAAAAAACTTTTGGAGGTCAAATTGTAAGTTTGGGGATGTTACTTCTTCCCTTGAGGATGCCTACAGGGGAGGAATTAGTATGGGCATTAAGATTGAGAAGTAAGGAAAAAGTAAGCATAAGCTTGTACCTCTTTAATGCAAGACAAATTGTGAAGTTTTTTTGCTTTCTGACATTAGATGCTGTTAAATGAAGTGACTTAGTCCTTTTTTCTTTAAATCTTAATGCCATAGAACACACAACATCATCTTCTGTGTCTAAGAAGCCTCGGCTAGACCAGATTCCTGCAGCAAATCTTGATGCAGATGATCCCCTTACTGATGTATGTATCTTTTTTTTTTTTTCCTACCTTCTTTCCTTTCATTGCCCTGCCTTCAGGATTTGCTGTAAATAGAATATGTACTTTTATTTTATGTCTGCTAAAGATTTAAGACAGGTTCTGACATACATTCTTTCTACAGTTATTCTACTGTGGTGGAAGTCTAGAGCAGTTCAGAGGATTCTAGTCCGTGCTGTAATGGTGTTCTTGGAAAGCCCACAAAAAACAGGGAACTGAAAATACCACTTGAAGTGTGGGGAATCGATGACTTTTTAGACTCTGTCAAATACTGGGTTAGTCTGAATTCCCTTAAGGTAGAGCTGTTGAGGTATACTGACCATCTGCATGAGCAGTGGATTCTTGCTCTTGGCTCCTCTCCTCATGCTGGTATTTAGGAGTTAGGTCTAAGACTTGACGATAAGCTGAGGGTTTTTTTAATCCTGTTATATTTGGTCCTGACAATATTGGACAGGGTATTCAGGCACACTGCTACAATGACTTACGTTACAATGATTAGAAAGTGATTGAGGGCAGTCTCTAGAATCAGTCAGCTACATAGCATTTAAATTATAAAAAAATTAATGACATCCAAAAATCACAAACATATTTTTGTCTTCACTTTACTGTACAAGAGCAAATAAACAATTTGTATCGTATTTGCTGCTGCTACAAGCACCTGAGTAATTCAGAAATCAACCAGCAGCTTGTTGAGCCTTAGCTGGGCAGATCAGGACTGTTCTGGGGGCTGCTTTTTTTGTTGTTGTTGTAGTACGAGAGACATGTCTCTGCAATAACCTTCAGAACTAAAAGCTGGTTTTGTTAAATGAAACGAATGAGCCGCTGCTTGTTTCCATTTGCTATTAGGAAGATGATGAAGATGAGGACTTGGAAGATAGTGATGACGATGACACTGCGGCTCTTCTGGCTGAACTGGAAAAAATCAAGAAAGAACGAGCTGAGGAACAGGCTCGAAAGGTAAAATCTCACCTATTAAAGAGCATCTGGTTTTTGCAAACTGGTGTTTATTAAAACTGGTGTGCCTTAGGTACTTAAGACAAGTGAGAACCGGTAAACAGGGTAAGTGCCCTTCAACTCATCTCAAGTGGAGTCTGATGGTTTTGTTGTCAAGAATTTTTTTTCTTTAATAGACATACTGAACATTTTACTCACTAAAACATTTTATTCAATTTCTCAACACTTCATAGAGGTATGGAGTCCGGATAATCTTGCTTTTCATATGCAGGTCCTTCTATGAAGACAGATATCATATGAAACCACATAGTGGCATTAGCTACCTGTTATCCAATGCAATTTCATTTGTTAACTAGCTTTTATGAAACAGGAAATATGATTTTTTTTTAATTTATGAAATAAAAATATGTGCTTGTTGATGCTTTTGCTTATGGCTGCAAGTTTTATACAATGGTTGCTCTTTCACAGCATTGATGTTGTGTTGTCTTGGCAAGCAGCACCAACTGTAACTATAAGACTAGAACTATTTTCATGTGATTATACACAGGCAAGTTTATTTGAAAAATGTCTCCACAAAAATGAATTAATAACATGGCAGTCTTTTCAGAACACAGAAAGTCTTCTCACATGTAACCTTCATACCGCCCTATAATCTCTCTCTCTCCAGACAGAAACACCATGTTCTACCCTTGAAAAGGGAAGGAAGTCCCTGTAGTTAGAGATCATTTTCCCCTGAGCGGGATCAAATCCTATGCTGTTGGCTCCCGCACCTCTTTGGTGTAATGTTGCTTGTTGGGATGGAGTGCATTGGCCAAATTCCTGGTTGCTGAATGGACTTCTATTCCCAGAAACACTCCCTAGTCTGTGTTGTCAAACTAATCAGGATTTAGGATGAACTGTACTAGCTTTAACGTTGCATTGCAAATGTTTATAGAGTCCAGGTATTTCATCTGCACTACTGAAATGCTCTGCCTCTGGTATTGTAACAGAAATGGTGGATATGTGCAGCATTGGATCTGCTGTTTTTAGTCAGCTCTTTCTTTTTTTTGAGTAGGGCTTAAATCATTTTAGTGCTTTCAAAAAATGTTGCATAGTTCAGTTTGAGCAGGTTTGTATGTTATTATACGTAGTTTGCACAGTGCTTAAAATGAAAGCTTAGATCTGTAGGGATTTTTCACTTTGCCTGATAGTTGAAATTGTATATCTAGATTAAGTAGCATAACTTGTCACACTTCAGTGTAGCAAACTTGCATTAGGAAAATAATGGTAGTAAATTGCAGCACAGACAACCAAGTGCGTGCTTCCCTGTGTGTAGAAAGCAGGAATGTTATCATCTCTATGAAATTCTTATTTTGTCACTAGAGGGTGCTAAAAACTATGAAGTATTGAGTGTAGCACTTGTCAAACTATACTGTGTCTTAACTGTGTCTTAACTGGTATTAGTTTTTACCTTCATGGGTGTTCTCCTTCCCCCAGAAGGAGAGTTTATAATGTCCAATGCTGCGTGTATACTGAATACATGCACACTTACCTGAAATGAATACGTTTGTTTCTTCCTAAAAATTATTTATTTGCAACAGTGCACATTATTGCACACTTACTACCTACTCTGTTCATCCTTTCACTGGTTGGTGGCAGATAGGCTCTCTTAAAAGTTAACATTTTCAATAAATAGTGGATGCTCTACGGGTACTTGGAATTTTATTTTCTTGGGGTTTTTTGAGAGTAGGAAACTAAGACTAGGACCAACATGGGGCACAGCCTGGGAAAGAGTCTTTGGGAGTAAGGGTCACTTTAGAAAATATCACTTATGTATATTGGCTTTAGGGGTGCTGTCTGTTTAGATTATGCCTTGTTTCCCATGGCTTTGAAATAAGGCATTACTGGCAAAGCATTTTATAACAATTTTATGTAAATCCCTTTCCCCTTCAGATATGTGGTTTTTCATGTTACTATGTATTGCAAACCGTAATTTAAACCTAATTTTGTAGGTAGCCTTACGTTAGTCATCCAACTGACTTCAGGATAACATCTCATGTAAATGCTTAATTTTGTAGTTGCTGTTAGTCCTGACCACGTACAGGGGTGGTTTATCTGCTGAAATACTGGTATCCATAGTAGGCAGCATAAAAAAACCAGTGGCAAGGGAAAGGGAAACTGCAGAGTGACTGTCTGTTCACTGTTCTGCACATTGTTCTCAAATCTCTGTGTTACAGACAGATTAACGTGTCTCTGCATCTTCTTGGAACATGCCAGGGTCTTAATAGGATGAAGTGGGTAAAATACAGTAATATATCCCAAATTTGTGCCATATGTAACTTTTTTTCCTGATACTTTAGTTATTTTGATTTATTAAAATGCTAGTCCAATTATTTCTGCTACTTCCTTTAAAGTAAACTGTATTTTTGTTAACGGTTTTCACTCATTGCTTTGGTGTCCAGTATTTAAGTTCCCATGAAAGGAGGATTGCTCCTTTTAAAATGCATCTCTGGTGAGACAGTGGTTAAAAACAAAAGATGAAAATCTACTTTTTCTTCAGATCATCATGGTCTCTTTTAACTTCTCTTATGTGGTAATACCAATTTCCATAGAAATCCTCTAAATCTAATTTTGACAAATATTAGTATTAAGAGGTTCTAACTTCCTTCACGCTGATATTTCCCTGTAATCTGTGAAACAAATAGTTTGTCAACCAAATAAGCAATCCCTGTCAAAGCTTGTTAACTTCTCAAAATGCTTAAATTCCCTTGAATTCTGTAGCGACGTTAAATACATACTATCAATGTTTTTAAAAACTCATAGAGCATGGAAGTCCGCCTGACTCTTCTCACGCCCTCCACGATTTTAATCTCTCGGGTTGTTTCAGATAAATGCTAAGCCGATCAGGAAATTTTAGTTTTGAAAGCCATTTCTGCAGAATAATTCTGGGTCTGTCTAAAACTGTACAAACGCTAGGTCTGCTGTCTGCTGATAGTGTGAACTATCCACGGATAGGTTTCATGGAAACATTTCAGTATTCCAAATTCAGCATTTCAATGGTCTTGATTTTCACTTTTCAAGCACTTCCTTAAAAGGTAAATTGAAATAATTGAAAACAAACCTCAAACCAGTAAGCGGCTGAATGTACGTGTGCAGTTCCAGCAAAGCTATTGTAACATCCAGTCATTTTATGCTGATCTGAGAACAGAGTTAAAGTTTTTGGTGTGTTTTCTTAACAGTTTTATTTCACCCAGTGTTTCTCTGTCACTGAATATATTACTTTACTAATGGTCAAAGTAGCTCTGTCCTGTGTTTTAGCCATGTGACAGACTTTCAAATAAAACGTTAGGAAATCAATCTTGATGGATATTAACCTTTTCACTTAAATTTTAAGGGTCTAAATAAAACTAGAATATCAAGTCAGTGATGAAGAAGGAATTTCAGTAAAGAGGCAAAAGCAGATGGCAGTGTGTTTCCTCATTAAATGTTTGAGACGTGCTAGCAATACTCACCCTTGCCAAGAACAAACGATAATGTCCACTCTTGTGGTCAAAATGACAAGAAATCTGCATATAGGCACTGCAGTTGTGATTGCTCTGTACTCTTATTTTTTGAAGTTTGAAGCGATTATTTCAAACGCTGTATTGCATGGAGTTAGTAATTTGCACAGGACCAAATAACTGGGGTGGATCTCTGCATTACTAAGTTTTGCTCCCTGCTGCTAAAGGCAGTGCTGTCATAGTTTGTCATTCAACAATTAGCTTTTAAATAAGGTTGTGTGTTTTGGTTTTTTGGTTTTGGGTTGTTATTTTTTCCCAGCCTTCAATGAAATGGGGGGTATTTCAGGTTTTTCAACTACTCAGTATCAATAAAAATTGAGTAGGATAACTTACTTTAATACAATGGAGTCATTTCAGGAATTTCAGCACTTTCTGTAAAAGTAATCTTGCTCTGTGCTAAGGATAGGAACTACACTTAAAAAAAAATAACCATGGTAACAACAATGTTTTTCTTTCCTTTGCAGTCAGAAACAAATATGTCAAGGGACTGTTATTCTTAGAGCAAGATAAGGAATAATTGTTTAGTTAAAGTTAATATAGTTCTGTCTGCTTCCCCCCTTTCCCCCAGCTGTGATGCCACATGGTGAATTCAGTTGCACAGTAAAGGCTTTTTGTGGGATCTGATTCACATAGCGTCTCCATCTGCTTCCTTGGGATACGGGACTCTGTCTGCCAGTCCAGTCTTACTCCCCACACCATAATATTCCTGCTCTGTTGCCTCTGCCTCTAATGTGATGGTTATAACATGGTTGGTGTCTGATTCATCTCTGCAGATAGTGGATGTAACACGCTGCCATTGAAAAGCACAGCGCTGCTCTCTGTAGTGATGGAATAATCTATAGCATGCTTTTTTTGCTAAAATGGCTTAGGAGAAGGGTTGTATACCTCCTCTTGCTGAATGGAAAGGCAGGGAAAGAGGCATTATTTTAGAAAGGGTGGAGTGAAAACAGATGTAGTATTTTCCCCTTAGGCTTTTCTTCTGTTGTGGGTTTGTTGTATCCATAGTGTTTTAGCTTAATAAGCCTTTGTTCCACCGCACAAAAGAGAGATGTAGGCTTTGGAGCAACCGGAGCTGCTAATTTTGTGAACAGCTGTGCTTGATCGTGCCTCAGAGGTGTGAAGCTCAGACAGCTATGAAGGTTATGTCTAGTCTGTTTGATTTGATACAACCCATGCTCCATTGCCTGGAGCGTCCCGGCTTTCAATGGAGGAGTGGGCAGTGGAAGATTTATGTGGAAAATTCTGAAACATAATGAAAACCTCCTTTGGCTGGAGATGAGCGATTCTGCAGCTCTGGCCAAAATGTATAGATTCACTTAAGTGTACAAGTCAACTTTACATCACTGTGAGGTACACCTAGTATTTCCTCCATGTTATGTCTCTTAAGATACAAAATTTAGTAAATTACTTTTTTTTCAATCTTGAATATCTTCCAGAGGTTTTAGTGAAACTAAATAATATAAAAAAATTGTCAAGACTAAACTTAAGAATTAGCTTGCTTCCTAAAATTTATAGCAAATATGTTGAAATGTCATCCAACCTAGAACAGCTTTGAACAACTGAATTCCATAAATAAATTACCATGCGCACCAGGTTTTCTTTGTAAAGTGACTAAAACTGGTGATGCCTTACTCAACAGATCCATTCCCTGTTTGCTTTCAGACTCTTAATATGTTGGTTTTTAATGACAAAGGTAACCTTATGCAGTTTGTTACCACTTCTGGTTGCTCTGCTTCTGCAGATCTAAAAGATGGCGGAGCTGAGCAGCAGCAAAGGGTTGCACAAAGTGCCCAGGGGCTCTGCAGCATCTCTTAGGTGAATACAGAAAATCAACATTTGAAAATAAGATTCATGGATGTTTTCTGTAACTGTTGTCACTGCAAAAGAACATTTGACAGCTTCTGTTAGCATTATGTTCATAGTTGTTTTTAATAGTTTAATAGATGCAAAAGTAAAATGTAATAATTTGAAATTCTCAAGATTGCCCCTACCACTTCTTTTAATTACAGTGTAATCTTTGCTACCCTTCAGTCCTCTGGAATTGTAGTTGACTTGAGTGAATGTAGGTTTTTGCTAGCAGTTAGCAGTTTTAGACAGTATTCAGTTGAGCTTGAAATGCCAAGTTCTTGGGTTCACTCTGCAAGGTCTGTATCCCAGCTGCCATTGTGGTACGGTGGTGATGCAGTCAGTGGAGCCTGGAGCATGGCTGGTCTCCTGTGTGTGTAACTTAGTGTGAGCAGCAGAACTGTCTGGACTTTTTATTGTATCCTCCAGACCTCAGCTGAGATGTGAGCTCAGATGCCTACAAGCAGATGTTGAGATGTAGATGTCTTAATCTGGAGCTAAATCCTATTCTTAGTCTTATACTACTCCTTTTGGTGTAACGCTTCTTGAAAGTGTTATTTCAATTTTGATTTTTATCACATTCTATCACTTGAGTCTGATAATGCTTTTTTTGATACCAGAAAGCAAACTATGTTAGACTTAGGCTGAAGGCTATTACATGGGCTATGTAAAAGAGATAAAAGTTAGGATGATGCCTAACATACCTTTTTAAAATCTTATAGTGGAAAAAATATAAATGTGCATCTGTGTGTAATAAGAACACTAGCATACTGTATGCATATTTTTTAATGATTTTTAATATTGGCTTTATCTTCCTCTAGTGATTCTGAATGTTTACAATTCAAATGACTGAGTGCTTTTCTCTTCTTTCTCTCCTCTTCATGCATGGTGGAGAATGCTGGAACCATCAGCTTTGTAGGAACTGTAGAGATGAAATCTGAAATGGGGTAGGGGAGGGAAGAACAACTGTAATTTTCCCCAAAAGGTGCTGACTGACTCCAGTGGACTGTTGACCATCAAAGAAACACTGTGTGTGCAGTGCATTGTAGTTCTGTATTTGCTAGTGGTGTGTGGCTGCATTTTCATGCCGAACAAAAAAAACTAGCATAAGCTAGTTATGTGTGCCCCAGATAAAGTGGTGCATGATGCACAAGTTCAGTAACTTGGGATCACGGCCGAGGTTAATATCTTAGAAATTCGAGGGTGAGATTGTGCCATGCTCTGCATGCAACCTTGAGAAGAGTTTCACTGGAGTTCAGCTCTGAAATGGAAAACTGCTGTGGCTGATTGCATATATAGGACTTGGAAGAAGTTCTTGCTACAGAAGCATTTGTCAACAGGGGAGTATTAATTTCTTACAATGCTTTTTTTAGTTCTGTCTTATCTTGAGTATAGTCCAGTATGAATTTTTGGCTTGTAGCATCTTATGTGCTATTAAGATTTGCTCCAGACCTCTTCTTTTTAGAAGTCTCACTTTTAATGGCATGTCAGAGATTAAATTTAATGAGGCAGAGCCCACCTCATTTTGGACAACAGAGAGAACACTTCACATGTTTGCATCCTGTTGTGAATTTGCCTGATGGGCTTAAGCAGTATCCGATCATCTTTCAGGAGGAACCTGAAAATAGATACTAATTTTTTTTTTCTTTTTTTTTTTTTTTGCTTGTACCAGTGTCTTAGATTCTGCTAGGTTTCAAATCAGTGCTCTGCATGCATGTGCTGTATGGCAGTCTAAGGGCTGCTTGACTTACAGTGGGAACAGGACACAGACTGCAGTTAAATTGATTTCACTGCTGTTGGCTCCTCCATGTTATGAGGAAAGAAAATGGTAAATCAGAGGTTGGCATACTGTGAAGAAGAAACTGCGTACATTTCTTGTCTGTAATCCACAGAGGAAAGAAATGTATAATTTGTATTTCTGATATGGGGGAAATTACTGTTCCATATCAAATATTTTTGCTCTGTGTTTCCTTATTTAGTGGGGTGGTGATAACAACTGAAGTTGGAATGCAAATGTTTGATTTAGAGCTATGTTTGAAAATCCAAAACTTTAGTTTATTTGTGTTAATAACTTAACTGCTACGGTTTGTGTTAAAGCTCCATGGATACAGCAGCAAGGGCAGTTTTTGCCTATATGCATTTTAATAAGGGCTGTGCTGTGCTTTTAAGCAATATGCCCTTTTGAGGAGCTTTTCCCATCCCACTGGCAATTAATTGCAGCTGGTTCTAGATTTTATTTGTGAGAAGCAGTGTAATGGAAGGTGTTTTTTCATAACTGAAACTTGAGTAGATTTTGAAAGGTAAAATATTTACCAGTGATCCTGCATCATCTGGTATTTGTATCTGTTAAGTTGGTATTGTTCTTAAGACAGTTGGGGTGTTTTATAGGAGTATTCCATGTACCTGATCAGTCCAACTGAAAAAGATTGTAAATTGTAGATAGTTTTAGTAATGCATCACTTAGTATTGATTAAATGTTTGAAGCTAGAGAACTCTGGCTAGCATCAGTGTTCAAGTTTAGCACTTAAACCTTGTAAACCCTATCATCAAGAAAAACGTTTCCTCTTTTGGGATCCCATAGCAGCCCTCAGCCATGAATTTTATGTAGTTTGGAAGAAACTAACCAACCTTCTGATCTCTTTGTCTTTAGTTTATGTGCTTTTAAAAGCCATGGTTTGAGTCTTCTGCAGTGCTAATGAGACTTCAGTACATTTTTTTAAGCAGAATATCTACAGATCATACTTCAGCAAACAGGGAGCGGGAGACCTAGTTAGTCATCCAAATTAAAGAATTTTTTTTTTCCCCTTCTGGTACTTTCATCAAAGAGCACTCCTTGTAATATATTTGAAAGGTTGTGGAATAGTATCTTGATGTAAAATGAATATTATGTATTCATTTTAAAGTCTGTGAACATTTAAGTCATTAAATGTATTAATACAGCTTGGAAGTGTGGGCAGTGGAATCTACTTTGTGTTGCCTGTAGTGCAGTGCTTTACTTAGGCTTGAGTTACATGCTTTTGACAGTACAAGGAGAAGAAAATTTTTCTGCTCCTTAATATTGGAACTATTAAATAGTCTTATGACATCTACTGCTCAGTTTCATCTTACATTTCTCAATATTCTTTTTAACTGAGGAAGTTGTAGTTGTAAAACCTAAGCAGATTGCTGAAGAAGATAGAGAAGTTTCAACATGCTGTAAGATTTCTTCCACCTAATGAATATTGTATAATGTATTCTCTTCTCATGAGGATTAAAAAAAAATTCTTTTAATCTCTGTACAATTTTTAATGTAATAATGTAAATGGTAAAGCTAAAATCTAACAATATTTGGTGGGACATCAGAGCTAAACAGAGCAGATATGAATGTTGCTAGATTGTTAGTTTATTAGCAATGTTAAGCTCTTTAGAGTATCTCTGCTTCAATTCTTATTCTATTCATATGCATGTCAAATGCTGTAAAAAGTCTGAGGAAGGAATTAAAGCTCTCTGTGGGTGTTCGCACCGAAATAAAGTTTATCTCTACCAACTAGATGAGAAAAATGGCCCAGAAAAGTAATGTGTCCGTTTCTGGTTCTCAGGAACAAGAGCAAAAGGCTGAAGAAGAAAGAATTCGAATGGAGAACATTCTGAGTGGTAACCCACTGCTGAACCTCACCGGCCCAGCACAGCCTCAAGCAAACTTCAAAGTGAAGAGGAGGTACTGTGCAGTCTGTACTGTGATACCCATCCCCTTGCTCCCTCTCGATACTGATGACTGACAATGGCATCACTGCCATTGGTTTTTATTTCCTTCCTCAGGATACAAGTGGTATAATGTAGAATTGGGATACTGATGCATGTAGTGATTGTCTGGTGCATTTCTTTGAACAAATCATCTTCCTACTTTGTGTTTAAAAAAGAGAAAGATCTAGACTTGTGTTTGTCTGATGCTGTTCATAATGATGTAAAAAGTAACAGGACCAAAGTTTCTCAAGAAATTTGATGTTATGTTCCCCTTTAAAACCTAGCTGGTTTGGGGGTTTTGTAGGATTGAGGTTTTTTACTATAACTAAAATTAATAGATAACACCCTTTTTCTGAATATAATTCTTGTTTGCACATACTCCAATTAATGTTGTATTTATCAAAATTAAGGCTGTTAGATTAAAGGGTTTTTTCTGTTCTGTTCAAATGGTCATTATTTTCTGTAAAGACAAAATAGCCTTTAATCTACTGATTCTCATCTCGCTTCTGACTCAGGAGCATGTAGAAGATGGCTTGGATTAGAAAGAGAGGGGGGTTGTTTGTTTTTTTTTTTTTTTTTTTTTTTTTCCTTCTTGCTTTTTTAAAGCTAAAACTNGATTAGAAAGAGAGGGGGGTTGTTTGTTTTTTTGTTTTGTTTTGTTTTTTTCCTTCTTGAAGACTAAAATCTAATCCTAATGACTAGCTGGTTTTAGTATATTTAAATAGCAGGGCACAACTTCCTTTATATACTTTTGTAAATTGCACCTAATTTTCATACAAATTTACTGAACTTAACTTTTGTTTTCAGATGGGATGATGATGTTGTCTTCAAGAACTGTGCCAAAGGGATAGATGAAACAAAAAAGGACAAAAGATTTGTGAATGATACTCTGCGATCAGAATTCCACAAAAAGTTCATGGAAAAATATATCAAGTAGTACAGTTTTATGTGTGGTGGTGCTGAAGGACTTGGAAGGTCATGGTTGTTCCCTCCCTCTCCCTCAGAATTCAAGGCTGAATATTTGGTTGTGAATTCCCAAATGCTTTTCCAAGATCATAAACAGCTTCATAATTAGTAATTGCTATGTATCTGGAGTTTTTATTCCTGCAGTATGTTTTCCTTTTAATTAAATCAGTTTGTGTTTCATGACTGTTTTTCTGTTCACGTGCATTTACTTTTACTGACCACCTTGTAAATGGTAGAAGAGAGAAGCTAGTTTGCAATAAATCCTTCTAATTGTTTAGATTGCTTTCCAAAATAACCTGTATTTGTAGTGACGTTGATTTGTAACTTACACAACGTATAGAAATGTCAGTGTTATCAAAGGTGGGGAATAGCTGAGTATGCTAAGCTGTGTGAACTGAAAAGAGCTATACTTTCTTAGGCAAACTGGACTTCCTCTTAATACCTAGTTAGAAACTTAGTTAATAATCTCAATTTTTAGTTTCTTCCTACTATCAACCAAGTTACGGTTTGGTGGGGTAGCTCCAAGTTCTTAGCAGCCTTACTTTCTGGGCTGTCTTGTCTCAGCACTTCTGGAGCACTACCGTGTAATGCATGGGGGGAGCCTTCAGTGGGGAATGCTCTGTGGAACGTGGGGTTTTTCCTTCTTAATAAACCATTGCAGCACTTGGTCCCCCAGCCTCAACCGTGTGGCTGCAAGGTTCAGTTGCTGTGTGCGTGGTTCAGGAGTAATAGTGTTGTCAGAAACTTGCGAGTGTTTTTATTAAACAAATGATCTCAAGATACCATTGTACACTTTGTTTACTTAAATGTCCATTTTAACACTTAATGGGACAGTATAAAATATGAATGACTGAAAACATCTCAGTTGTGAATGGATTTTTTTATTTTATTTTTTTTTGTCCCCTCCTGTCATCTCAGTTGCATTTGAAATCTTGGCTAAGCGATGCACTGGATATGAACCTAACATTTGCAAAATGTGGTAATTTCCTCTCTACCTAGAAGGCTACAGTGAGAGAACTCAGATGTGTTTATGTAAAATCCTTGACCTTTTCCTTCCCTGTGCTGTGCTCAGTCTAGTTCATTCTTACAGACACTGTTTCATAGCAATATTATTATCTTCAGGCTCTTAATTTGAAAATATATCTGATTTTGAGAGTAAACGTAGAGCACAATGTTTTAGAATTTTGTTGGGCATGACTGGTATCCTGTAAGAGCTTTTGTTAGCTTTAGCTACATTTGCCACCCTTTCATTAAGCTACACATAGTGTACTAATGCCAGCAGCTAATGCCCATATTTACTCAGAAGCGAGATTTTCAGCATGCTTAAGGTCATGTGAGTTCCTGGAGGAATACTGGAGCTACTGGAGGAATATGTGTTTGCGTTACTTCTGCTACCTGCCTCATGATAGTAGTGGTTCTTGGGAAGCAGAAAAATGGCTGTAGTTTGCAATTCTCTCTCTTTAAATTAAAACTAATAAAGACTTGGTACGTAGGCAATGTATTTAGAAGGAGGAAAAAAAAAAAAAGTTGAGCTGTACTTGTCAGAGTCTGGTGGTGGTGAAGCCAGCTGCTGCTTTAGGTCTGACCTAACAGCAATGTTGTCATGACAGCAACAAAAAATACATTGGTCTCACAGTACTACAGGATATAATCACTGTGCCAAAGTGAGCATACAGTTTTATTGGAGAGGGGGAGACATAGATGAAACACCAGTTCAGTGCCTTCATGGAAATCATAAGTGCGTAATGCCATTGTGTTCTTGAAGTAATGTAACTCTTTTCTTAGAGAAAATAATACTTTGAAGAAGTCAGATGGCCAGGGTTGGATGAGCTCTTCTTCAGCTCTGCAGGCAGCGGTTCTCCACACCTGGAGGAACATCCCTTTCTTCAGCTTTTGCACAATGCCCGGGTGTACTCAGTCATTTTTTCCGGTAGCTCTCACCCTCCCTGGTCCTGCAGAAAGAGCTGTAGGGGCTGTGGAGCTCAAGGCTGCAGCTGTATTTGAGGTTTTTTGTTGGCATTGTTTGGCTCAACCGCAGATCCTATCTCTAACCTCCCCCCTCAAAGCTTTTGTATTTAACCTCCTGCAGTGTAGGCTGACCCACAATCTGAGGACTTCAGCAATACACGAGCACAATTTGATGATTAAGGAGTCTCAAGCCTTATCTCTTGGTGGGCTTGCATCATTAACTACTGAATTTTCTTCACCAGCACTGGAAAACTGGAACGCTCTGTGCTTTTTGTCAGGGAAGAGCCCTGTGCTTTCAGTATTGATGCTGCCTTGATGTTTAATATTCTACTCTGCTTCTTGTACTCATCTAAGAACAGATCATTTGTTTTTGTAAAACTGTGAGTTTTTTTAAAAAAATCAGACTGTGATGTTCTATACCTCTGCTCCCAGCGTAATTTTTTCCAAGAACCACTGTTCAGTATGACAAATAACTTTCAACAAAAGCAGCGGAGCTGGCAAGGCAGCTGTTCCCAAGCAGTAAAGTGGAAGAAAGTTAACATTCGGCACTTCAAGGAATGTAATATTTTATAATTCCGAGCAATCAGGATTGTTTAATCCTGTGGTTTTGCAAGCAACACCTGAACTCGCTGTAATTGGTGGCTTGAAACAAAGCCACTTGCTTTATACCATTTCCCCCTTGTTCATGGCTATTTTTGGGGTAGCATTAGAACTGAAAAACAGGATCTATTTTCCATAGGGACTAACAGTTAAACTTCTAAGTTGTTGTGTTGTGGGGTTTTTTTTTGTTTTGGTTTGGGTTTTTTTTTAAAAAAAAGCTTTGTCTTTCAAAATTTGTCTTGGAATATGTTTATAATTCTAAAGGGATTACTAGTATGAGGAATAAAGCTTAATGATAGTCCTGCAGCTGGAAATAATTGTGCTCTGTGTATACAGGGTTCTAAAATGCTTAGCATCTATTTGTCTTCCTCAAGTAGATGGCTGAGTATTAAAGGTTTCATACTGCAGCCAGCAAAATTATGTGCATTTTTCAGGATTTCGCATAGTCATAGGTGCCATGTAGGCATCCTGTGAATGCCTGGAAGGAGAGTGAGTGAGTTAGCTTTAAAAGCCGTTTTGGTGAGTTCCAGTTCTGCTGTTAATTCGGATTTTGTTTGAAATAAAATCCTGGAGCAGACGTGAGCTGGTACTTGTTCTGTTTGCCTCATGGGCAGCCCAGCTGGTGCATGGTGTGGTCAGAGCCTGGTGTCTCCTTTCAGCAGCTGGATGGGGACAGATAGATGCAGGGCTGAAATTTCTATCTGCTTTTTCCTAAAACTACAAATACCTTAAAGTCTTTTGTGCTGGAGGCGCAGGGTCAAACCATCAAATGGATGGGGGATGTTGCCTTGAAGCGCTTTGCTTTAAAGGAAGATCTGTAGGATTCAAGCCTTGGAGGGATGTGCTGAAGCTTAGAAAGTGCTTCAGGCTCAAGTGTTTATTTGTATCTGCAGCGGAGGCTACTTGGAGCTTGAAGCCTTAATTCTCTTCTAAGGAAAGTCAGAATCACATGTAGGGGCTTCCCTGATTTTCTTTCTCAGTCCCTAGTGCTCAGCAATGCAGATTCAAGGGGAGGGAAAGAAAATACCCACAGAAATGTTTCCAGACGTGGAAGTCCTCCTTCCATCTCCTGTCAACTTTCAGAATGAAATTTAGTTAGTTGTTGGCCAAAAACAAAACTTCCTGCCAAACTTTCTCTTGCTAAATAAGAAAAATTTTGGGATGCTTTTTCCAAAGAAATGAAGTCTATGTTTTGTTGTAAGTTCAGCTACATTTCCCCTAGGCAGACTGATATATTGCCATATTTAGCCATAAAAGCAAATGCAGCCTCACTACCATACTTAATGTCCCCCAAGACATGGTCCAAGCAGAGCGTAAATAGGTTTGAAAAGTCATGTTTCCTAAGAAACGGTCCTCTGAGCTCTTTTTTTGAATTAGAGATGAGCGGAATGGTGTTTCTATGTGTCCAAGTCACTCATCTTAAATAAATTTAAAAAAATATTCTTATGTTGTTCAGTCACAGATACATTTTACCATTGTGCTGCTTTCTTCCTTTGACTGAGATCATAGTGGCTGGCTTTTATGAATCTTAGACTTGACTTAGCTTTCTTTTCCAAGGGGGATCTATTGTAGGATGTAACTGAAGGCAAATGACTGTGATACTGTGACAGGCAGGGAAGTAAGATTGAAAGCTGAGTAGTGACTATGACTATTTTTTAAATTGTTTCAGTTCAAAAGAGTTGGAATATACCTAGGGGATATGATAAAAGTGTGTGTGTGCAGATGTTCAGGTTTTTTCCCTTTGTTGCCTCTGACCAGCTCAGGAGCAGAAGCTTAATATCACTGATCTTACCAAAATTTGATCTTTCAAGTGGGAACTACGGCTTGGTGCTTTAAAAAAACCACCACACATACAAAATTACTGGGAATGCTAATGTTCCTAGTGCAGCTCTAACCAGAAGGAAGAGTCATCTAGATCTAATTAAATTATATCTCCTACTCCAAATCCCAATTTGCCACCAAGCCTAAGAAATAACATTCTGAAGTGGAGGGAAGCAGCGCTGTACAGGAGGTAGAAGAGTGAAAAAAGGTACGTCGGCTCTCTGTTGAAATCAGTAGCATCTAGATAGGAAGCGATTATTTCTAAATTGCACTATAATAGAATTTTATAGCTGACAACAGAGATCTGTTATGATAGGTTTTACACAAACAGAGACTGTACAGCAGGCTGTAGTCTGAAAAGCCTAAATGCTCAGAAGTTTGAGTGAAGGGCAGGATGGAGACAGGCTGTTCAGGCCCCCAAAAAATTGTGTTTGGGAGCTGAGGGGTGAGCTGTTCTCCCCTCGGTACCTGCCTCCTGCCTTACCTACAGATCTGCCTCCTCTTTATCTCTGAACAGAGTTATTTCCAGTGGATGGGATTTCAAGCAGCTGGTCCTCCAGCAGAAAGGAGTTATTTTTCCTGCACTGGGAGAACAGGTTGTAGGTTTGAGCTGGATAAGGGTGGAGGATAGTTCTGCCAGTTGATCTGCTTGCTTTCAAATGGGATCCCCAGGGGCTGATCTCTGTCCTCTGGGGTGGCCTAGTTGGACTCTGTGGCAGTCAAGTTGTTGGGAGCGGCGTGGTGATGGGTGGTGTGCTCTGCTGAAACATCAATTCCTGAACTTGCTTGGGGTGATGATTGAAGCCTGGCACTCAACTGTTGGATAATCTCGTTGCAGGATAAATTAACTCCCTGAAAGAAAAGTCTGTTCTGACTGAACTCCCTAGGACTCCTTCCTCGGGTGTGCAGGCGTAGACATCCTGTGTTCGTGTGCCCCAGGCAGGAGCCCCCACTGTGCTGCCATGGTGAGACCAGCACGATTCAGAGTTCTGCCAATGTTCTTGCTGATTTCATCCTTCTGGTGCAGACCAATGTCGTGAAAATGTTGCAGTCCCATTGAGGACGGGGTGACAATGGACTTGAACAAAACCAGTCATGTAGCCCAATTCATGACCTAGTTTGCAAAGACTGATACTCCTGTGTGCTCTTTACCAGCCCTCAAGCTTAGCGTGTGTTAGTCTTGGTCTCCTCCCTTGCTCTGGAGAGGTCGTGGAGCTGGAGGCTGCTCTGAAGCCGGGCAGCAACAGAGGTTATGAACACCAGAGAGAAGAGTGGAAGAAGCTGAGGTCCTGTTGGGTTTCTCTCTTCCTTCCGATGAAGTGAACTGTCACTTGCATCTCTTACAGGACTCAGTTAAACCACCTTTCCCCAGCAAAACCTCCTCCCACATGATGGATTCATCACGTTTCTTACTGCGAGACTTGTTTTGGGCAGTGCAGCAAAGATGGTGAATGTTGTGATTTATTTTAAAAGATGATACTTCGCTGGAACATTTTTCTGGTTTAAAACTTTTAATTTCAGACAGAGGCATAGGTAAGCTGATGGTAATGACAGTGAATCATGTTTTCTGAGAGCTTTTAAAATTATTCATAGATGTTGAAATCCATAGCTGTTTTATGCCCAACTCTTTTAATTTATACTTGCCTTTCAAACATTGGCTTTTAAAAAATTTATATTCTCTCTTTCAATGCAGACAGTGAGAGAAGGAATAATTTTAGAAAATTCCAGAGCCAAAGAATTAAAAAAAAAAACAAAAGGCAAATTAAAGTCCTTCTTTATGTAATACCCATTTCTGTCATTTGTTCCAGTAAAGAATAAAAGCAAGATGGTGTTATGTAGGTGTTAGAGCAGGGGATGGTCATCAGGACTCCTGGAGTCTATTTCCAGCCACTAACCCAGGATGGTGGCCTGGTTTTCGTTCCCCTTGATGGACTCGCACTGCAGGACTATGTTATTTGTGGAGTCAGGCATGAAGCTAAGGGGTGCAGCAATGATTTAAGCTCCACTCTGAGAAGTGGGGAAAGCAGAGTTTGGGTTTTGGCTCTGCTGCATTTTGTGTGAATTTACAGGAGCGGCTCAGCCATGTAAACCCTTCCAGTCCAAACCCCGTATCCGAGCGGAGAGCAGGGCGCTGGTGTCCCAGCTCTGCCCAGCTCTGTTCCTGCTGGGGGGGGTGCACCTTTACCCCTGCAGTGCTGAGCCACGGGGAGCAAGGCAAGGACCTACCTTAGAGCATCTGATAACCTTGGTGGTCACAACTGAGATGCAGGAGGTCTGAATTACTATTGCTCGAGGCAGGGTACAGAGGGAAGAGTGCTCAGCATTGGTCCCTTGGGTAAGTTAATGGCTTAGGCACTCATGGGTTCCTCAGTCTGGAGGCTATCAGCCACCCGCGGTCCTGTGGCAGGACCTGGGCAGCCATGTCTTCTGCTGGTCTGGGTGGAGTGATGCAGTGAGGTGAAGCAAATGTAGTCCTTGGCGCAGAAAGATGCGTGTTGGCATAGACAGCGTCTGTGCCGCAGTTCTGTGGTGGGCAGGGATCGCGGTGGGGGGACACAGCCACCCTCTGGGACGTGCCTGGGGTGGCACTAGCCCATCTGGAGTTCAGCTTTCCAGGTCAAACGCCTGCAGGAGGACAGAGCCTGGGATGTACATTCATCTGCTGAGTTGGCCATTAGCTCGGCCGCAGCCACAGAGCACGAGAGCAGCGTAGCTGGATCTAGCCTGAGAATGGGGACTTTCAGCCTTTGGCACTAAGATTTTATTAAAATTATAAACTGTCAAAGACAACAGTTTTGGTCAATTAGCAGTGATCTCAGAAACATATTTTGAATTTTATTCTTTTTAATAGAAAGCTGCTAGCAACTGCTGATTGCAGACAGGAGAATTTATGGATAAAGCCTTTCCTTGCCACGCTGCTGCAGCCTGGCTGGCTGGCTCGTTTTTGGCATTTGTTTGTTTGGAGTGGGTTTGTTGTCTTCTTTTGTCCATTTTTTTTGTTCAATAGTTACTCCTTGCCAAGAATATCAAATCTGAGACCTGGAGTGAGTGTTTTGCAAGAAAATGGAGAGATGCCTTGGTACCAGGGAATGCAAGGAGGGACTTGACAGAAGACCTGGAGGGCATTTGGACCATGCTCAACTGGAGATGGACATAGTGCAGAACTAGCAGATGCAGAAAGTTAAAGGAAAAAAAAATAATAAAATTATGAAAAGAAATGAAGGGAAGAAATCGGAGATCAGAAGGAGTGTGACAGATGAGCAAGAAAGATGAGCAGAGAAACATAGGCAGGGAGAAGCTCTTCCTACTCCTGTAATGTGCCTTAGCCAAAGAGGTGATAACTCACTAACTAGGACCAGATGTACTTGTTTGTCTGCTCTCGACAGCTCAGCAAAACTTGTTTCAGCTGCCACAAGGGACGAGTTTCAGTGTCTCAGCACAGATCGTTGGTCTTTTGACAACCAGTTCAGGGCCTGTCAACAGGTTCTCCAAAGCACTCAACATATGCGAGGAAAATGCTGAGCAACGTCTGAAATTGCGGTCAGTTAAGAAGTTTCCGAAAGGGGGCCAGGAGCTTTTGAAGATCTAATTTCTGGAATGCTCTAAAACCAGGGCTCTGAGACCTTTATCCTGTGTCCAGCATGGCTCTGGTTTTATCCCAGTGTTACACCACTGGCTGCGGTGGAGTTATTCTTGGTCTTCACTGCTATAAATGTGAGAGTGAGACCAAGATGTTTCTAAATACTTGGAATTCTTTTTTTAGCAAAATGTGTTTTCTAAGTGGAAATGACAATAAACCATAGACTTTTTTTGGAATATCCTGAGCATCCTAAGAGTCAGCTATGTCTTTTCCTGCTGACTGCAGGGAATCTGGTGGGACGAGCTGCCCCGCCAGCCACAGGGATGGGGAATAACCCAGTATCTGAGAGCACCAGATGCAAATCAGGGGTGGTGGCTGGGCTTTGGAGGGATGGGCTGATGCTGAATGGCATCGTTATGGGCCTAACCCAGCAGCTGCTCTTCTTAAGGAAAGAGATTTGTCAGCAAGTTGAAAACTCCTTGCAAATTTTCTTTGCGGATGCAGCAGAAACAGGGGAGACGTGGTGAGAGCAGGGTGAGGGTGTGAAGGACGTGGTGGGACCAGCACTGAGCCTTCAGCTAAGCCAACTTCTTCCAGCAGAGAAATGAGTCCAGGGCTTCTTTTCTACTCCTGGCTTTTAATTCTCTTCTTTCCTCCGTAGTGCCCAAATTTTAAAGAAAGGCAAAGCAGTGGAGTTACTATTTTTCTTAAATTTTTTTTTTTCCATCCAGCACTCAATAGGACAGAATAGAGCTGGTAACTTTAAAGTGATACCTGGGGGCTCAGAAAGTATGTAAATGGTCCCAAGCTTTCTCTTCATTTGTGAGCTGGGAACTGGGAAAGGCTTGATATCTGCAGGTGCTGCCTTGTGCAAGCCAGCATGAATTGGCATTGGACACTACAGCTAGAGAGAACTTTGCTGTAGCAATTAATGCCCATATACTGAACATGACAGATGCAGCAGGAATGGTGGCTCCAGCTCCTACTTGTCATCTCCTGTAGCAGATGTATCCTCAGCCTCTGGTGCTTCCATGCCGGTATTATTGGAGACACAGCTGGAGGGGAGGAATGAGAAGAAAACATGAAACACCCACAATTTGAGGTCCTGAGCTTGTCCATGGAGCCGCTACCAAGCAGAGTGCCAGTGCAGTGGAGCACTGCATCTCGGATGTGATTTGGAGCAATGGTTGCCTTCTTGCATTGCAGTTTGGTTGCCGCTACCCTGTGCTGCCATGTAATCACATCCCCGTCATGGGCTGCTTGTTCCTTTATAGAGTTTCTGCCTTTGGATGGACCTCTCCAGTATTGTAGCTGTCTTTTAAGGCTGTCTTCAGGTTGACTGGGGTGGAGGAGACACCCTTGTTTACCAGGAATATGCTGAAATCTAATCTGGTCCTCTAAAAGACTTGTAAGCACCTCCTCACTCTTCCCGGTGGAATTTTCCGATGTACGATGAATCGATGTACGATTTTACAAGTGTGCTCTCCTTTCCATCGTGAGGAAGGTCACAGAGCCTGAGATACATCCCTGACCAGGACCTCTGGTAGCTCCCCAGGAGTGTGAGTGCATTGCTGGCATACATGAGTGAGCATCAGATGGGACAAGGTAGCTGCTTTAAGCCTCAGGGGGAGGAATGTCTATACTATGTGGGTCTGGTCCTACCAGAGTCTCTGGGAACCACTGTGACATTTGTTGGCTTTGATAGGGCAGCACCATTGGCTTCACGCCTCCTTCGAGATTTACGTTAATGCGGCACTGAAATGCAGTTCCAAGAGCTGGCTTTTCCTGAAGGGTAAATGGCCAGAGAAGCTGAAGTTGGCTCCTCCTGTCTCTGCAAAACGGTAGAGGCTAGAGATAACGCTTCTCGGTTGCCCTCAGAAGCAAGGACTGTGTAATGGCTGAGTTGAGAAGGGATCCTGGTGGCTTTGTCTGGAGAGCAGAAAGGGGAGCTTGGCAGTCTTGCTGTTTGGCAAGTGTTTGCTCTGCTTAAGTTTCAAATATTGCACCTCTGGGTAAGGAGGAAGGCCCCCTCAAACATGCCACCTACCCTCTCCTCTGCTTCGCTGAGTTTCTTTTAGGGGAGCTAAGCAGCTCTTGCAGGGCTGGAGAGCTGAAAACAGCACCCAAGAAGGGGGATGTGGAAGGAGAAGAGAAAGCGCAGCTGTGCTCCTCTCCCCTGAGACCTTCGAGTCTTTACTTCAGCATCAAGAGGAGAGACTGACCAAGCCACTTTCCAGGGTGCCGTGTACCGCAGGGGACAATGCCATTCCCTGGGGACATGTGCGAAGTCCTCCAGCACGGGTACAGCGGTGGTGGGGAAACCCAGCACGCTTCAACCAGCCCTGCAGACCCTCATCCCCACCCATCAGGAAAACTCATTTTCAAGAAACTGCTTTGAAGCTCTCATTTATTTTCTCCTGCCCACTTGACTATGACACTTTAACAAGTTTCAAGTTGGGGTGTTTGAATTCCCCCAAGTCCATGTGTTCATCATTGTGCCATTACCTTGTTTCTTCTCAAAGTGTTTTCACCCAGGGCTATCCACTGGGTTTCCATTAGCCAAAACCTGGTCCCCACAAGGCTCCCACCATGAGCAGGACTCACTGGGGGGCAGCTGGGAGGGCAAAAGCCTGGGTGAAAACACAGGGTCACCCCTTCTCCTCAATGCCAGGCACATGGAAGGAGCCCAGTGCTTGTGAAAACACTCCAAAACTTTTTTCTTGCTTTGAAGCATTTAGATCCCAAAGCCAAGGGCTCCCTTGGCTGCATCTTTGCAATCCTTTAATGCTATCCCAAGAGGATGCAGAGATCACGGCGAAGACAAAACAGCCTCGTCTGCCCATCACAGATATCTCTTGCAACGGCCTCTTTGTTGTTGCAGCCCAAGGGGCTCTTCCACGTTACGGGCTGTAAGACACAGCGCGATGGGTCAAGGCAAGGCCAGAGATCCCAAGAGAAAGAAATGAAAACAAGCTCCTTTAATATAAACTATATGTTTTCTTGTCCCCGCTCAATTTACACGCTGCATTTTTGACTCCTCTCTGACAAGCAGTGTTTATCTGGCAGGGGACAACTCTCATTAGCAACGAAGGGCAACATCGGATTTTTCTGTGCTTCGTTTAAACAGTATCTTTTGCTTGTGTTTTCCTTTTAAAACAATCGAGCGAATGGCTCAAAAGCAACTGAGGCAAGGCTACAGCTCCCTGCTCCCTTTTCACGTGCCTCCAACTATTTTAAAAGTTTGAGGGGAAAATAAAACATTGATTTAAATAAAACACTGAGTCAAGTAAAACATTTCAACTTGCTGATTCAGAAGGGTCAGAGAAAGCCCATCTCCAAGAGACAAAAAAGAAGCGAGCTTTCAGCTTCTATCGAAACTGGCTGGCACTTATGAATAATGTTGGGTCATGGTAACACAGACTAATATTTTAATAATATTTAGAATAATCTCTGTTTACCCGGAACTCATGTTTTATGTGAAGGTCATTTCTATTAAGTCAGTATCTTTTCCAGGAATAGAACTCTCTTTCTTTGGAAAACCAGAAGAAAAGTGCAAAAGCTGTTATTTATATAAGACTGATCAGTTCTAGTACTCTTCTCAGCCCCAGGATGGCCGAGGGCTGGAGGGGCAGCAAGCAGAGCAACCATTGCTCCATTGCACTGGCGCATCCCCAGTGCAAAACCTTCCCGTTGCCTCCCCATGCTGAAGAAATGCTCTTTTCCCAACTCATTTCCTCTCCCTGCTTCCCTTTGATCATGCTCTGGAGCCGAGCATCCTGCCCTGGGCCAGCTAAATGGGAGGGAAGTTTTGCTTTGTCGGCTTTTGGAAACAATGAGCTGGTTTTGGAGCCGAACAGACTCCTGGCAGCGCTGGCATCTCACCCAGGAGCCGCTGCATTTCTGCCAGAGGCAGTTCTCCCCCTCAGACCCCATTCCACACCAAAGTGTCTCCTTGTCCACAGGGCACAGCTCTATCCCAGCTCCATGCCCTCTGTCCCCCCTCCCCGTGCTGGCACACTGGCTCAGAACCATGGATGGGAAGGCACAACCATGGAATCATAGAACGGTTTGGGTTGGAAGGGACCTCAAAGATCATTTAGTTCCAGCCCAGTCTTCCTCCCACGCAGCAATGACCGTACTCCATGTCTGGGTCCAACCCTGAGGACCTTGATTCAGTCTTTGCTGACTTTGGGAGCATCCACCTCCCCTGGTTTTGGCACTGCATTTCCAGAATCACCTTGTGTATTTAGAGCATTGAAAAATGTTTAGCAAAAGTCATTAGCAGCGTCACAGCAGCCAGTGAGCAAGAAAGCCCTCTCAGGATGATGAGGTGGTAAACTAATGGCTTGCCACCATTAAACCAAAGGCTCCTCAGTGCTGCTCCTCCTGCATCTTCCTCCTCCTCCTCCCTCGGTGCCCCCAGTGGGGGCTGGGGGCTTGGCTGCTCCCAAACCACCAACCTCCCTTGCCTCCTGCAGCCCCTGTGGCCAGTGGCTTTGCGTTGGCCCCACTGCATTCCCCACCTCCTGCTCTTTCAGAACACGCTTCGTTGGACCATTTTAATAGCTTGGGCAAATGCCAACACGTGCTGGTGCTCCTGGACCTGGAGGGATGTGTCTTGAGTGTGCACCACCCAGGTAATGTTCAGCACCTGTTTCCCACCATATTTCCTGACCAAAATGGTAAGGCTGGACTAGTGCTGTGGGATGGATGGATCCTGCCAGCCCAGCTTAGCAGGACACAACTCATCCACGGTGGCTGTGCCAGGTGATGACGTGTCTGGGATGCGGGGGGGGGCAGCTGTGTGACCCAGCAGGAGGGGGACAGGCGCTGTGGATGCTCCCGCTCCCAGGGTTGCTCCCCCCTGTACAGCCACATCCTCACCACCTGCTGCTTGGGCCAGCTCTCCTCCCCAGCACTCCTGGGGCTCACAGGCATTATCATTACTTTGGGGTTTTGTTTGTTTTTTAATTCTTATTCAAGTTTTCACCACGAAGTGAGGGATGTTCCTTAGCCTGCTGGTCCAGGGATTTTCTAGCGCAAGGCTGAGGAGCGGTGGGTGTCTGGGTGGTGGCTCGCAAGCACACGTGGGTGTTTGAGAGGGTGAAATCTGCTGGGATAGTGCTGGAGGAGCGTGCGGGGCAGAAGGAGCCAGGCTGCACCAGTCTGGCCCTGTGCCTTTTGTACGTGGCCCCTGGAGTGTGCCCGGAGCTGGGCTGTGGTTTCACCTTGGGCAGAGCTGGCTGGAGCTTGCTACACTGGAGATGGCCAACAGGCAAACACCATGGGCAGCCGAGGGTCCAGTGTTTGACCTTACCTCCTTGCTTGTTTTTTTTTGGGGGGTGTAACATCCCAGGTGGGGCTGTTGTAGCGTTTGCACCCAGCTGGTGGATAGATGGGTGCCTGCTCCTTCGGTGCAGAGGTACCTCCTGCATCTGGCGTGGAGGTCTGGGTGGGACGAGGTGCCCCAGGCTGTGCCTGGCGTGTGGTGGCTGGGGAACACCAAGGGGTGATGTTGCTGAGAGTGACAAGGAGGGTCCCAAACCCAGAACCCCTCCAGAGCCCTCCAACTCCTCTTCAAGGATTATTTTTATGGCTCTGTGGATGAAAGATAAAAGGTTTATGATTTATCCACAGCCTGAGATACCCTGAAGGGTGAGTCGCGGAGGTGCTTTGGGCCAGGCTCACGGACAGCAAGTAAATCCACCTTAGCGGTGGGCTTGCTTCCAGCCTTGCTGGCTGTCCCAAGGCCTGTAGGTGTGCTAGCAGGAGCCAGGACAAATTTTGCCCCTTCCAGGGGACAACACAAATTTAAGGGTCTTGCTCGGAGCACCTCTCTCCCTGGGGATGGCAGGCAGCTGCCTCTTCAGGGTGCTGCAGAGGTAGGTCCCTTTGCCTTGGGGAAGTGCTCAGTCATCCTCTGGTGGATTTTTGCTGGGGAAATGTTACACATCATGACACATTTGCAACTCCCTTTTCAACGCTGCTCTGCCAGATGACGGATCTCATTGCCATGTTGCCTATAGCAACAGCTCCTGGTTGAAAATAAGCGATCTGTGACGAATGGATAGGTTTGCTGGTGGATATGTAAGAATGCTAGATATTATAATTATTATTATTGCTCTTACTATTTCTACCACCACTATTATTTATAGCCTTGGGGGCCTTGCAGCAACTATTTTTGGTTAGGGATGCAGCGGTGTGCAATTCAAAAGCAGCGTCACCCAGACGGCACCTCCGCAAGCCTCAGGGCACAGCGGGCTGGGGCAGAGACACCCAGATCACAGCAGATCTGCTTTCTCTCCTCTTGCTTACACAACTGCTTTTCTTGGCAGGGATCTGGGGGGAAGAGGCCTGCTGCATCAGTAGGGAATCCTTTTTCCTGGAAAAAAACCCAATATATCTGTGTCAGTGCGTCCAGGGCAGTTGGACAGTGCAGCGCATCACCGATGCTCGGGCTGCCTGATGTGCCACCGGTCTCCAGGGACCGTGCTGCTCGGTGAGGTTCCCACTCACAACCATTGCTGCCTGACAGGCGGCTCAGAGGTTTTTGGCAGAAAGTGTCTTTGGATGGGCTGAGCTGTGCAGAAATGACTCATGGTGTTGGATGTCTTGGTTTCTGGGTGACCCCGTTTCAGTTATTTCACTCTACTCTTGGTTCTCGTTGCTATTTAGTGTTTCAGGGAGCTCATCAAAGCCCATGGTTCGGTGGTCCAGGTGTGTGGTGGGAGAGGTGCCTTCTTGTAGGCTCTGCATCCAGGCCATGGCGAGCTGCCAAATAATTAACAATTAATAATTGGCTTCAGAAGAAGTTATTTTTTGAAGAAGAGTGCCCAGTGATTGGGGAGTGGACTTTGGCCTCATAAACTTTAATTTTATATAATTTTCCTGTTGACTTTTAAGCAACTTTCCTTCTTCTCTGAGGCTGAGGTTACTCATCCTTAAAAGAAGGATATGGCACACACATGGCTCTTGCTCTCCCTCCCAAACACTTGGCAGGCCCAGGCTTCCTAGTTGGGGTCACAAGTCATTGCCCAATCCACAGCTTTCCTGGGATTTCTGGTTCACAGCACATTTTGCCCAAATCCCCTCAGAACTTTCTGGAAGGAGTCCAGGAAAGCACTCAAATCTTCAGGGCACCATCTCCTGCTCCACTGCCCCAGGACCTGTTGACCACTGGAGCAGTGTCCTCCCAGGAAGGGTGGAAATGGGTGCCCCAAGGTGTGGTTGTTCAACGCATTCTTGTTTGGGAAGAAAAAGCAATTCCATTTAAACAGCCTTTTGGTGGTTTCCATCCATTTAGGGCTGCTTTCATCATGTCAGTTCCCCACTACAGATCTGTGCTCAGTTATGCGCTGCTGGGTCCCCTTCCAAGCCTGAGGATGTCCTGGCCAGGATGGTCCTAGGAGGCAGATGGTATTTACAGCTGGAAACACTGGGAGAAATGTGCTTCTGTAGTGCTTTCTCTAAGAGAAGCAAATCCCAGAGGTTCCTCCTGACACTTCCTACTAGAAACGAGGTGAAAAGAGAGAGGTTGCTGTGGCAGGAGATGCTCCTGACAGCTTCTCCACTGGGGAGCAGTGGCAGGGAAGCAGCTCCTGTTACCAGGACTTCCCAGGGCTCAGCTGAGCACCACACGGACCATGCATGGTGCATCGTGCCCTAGCATCATTGGAGCAGCTCAGCCATGAGAGAAGCACAGCAGAAACCCCGGGGTGCGGTACGATGCCAGGGGGTATCTGGGGGTACGATCTCAAATTGTATGTGCAATTTGGTTCAGTGTCTTCCTGCTACGTAACATACAGATGGCAGAATAAACTGAGGGACATGCAGATGGGGACAGATCCATCCCTGAAGGAGAGTACTTCTGACCCTTCTGGAGCAGGCTGAGGTGGCAAATGGGATGCCGAAGGAAATGAAACCGCAGCTGCGGGGCCCCATCCCAAGGGTGGTCTGGTGGTTCAGCATCTCGCCAACCTTCCCCAGTCACACTCCGATGGAAGGCAAGAGCATCCATTCAGCCCCTGTCCTGCAAGCTGGAAACACCGAGCTGCCACTTTCTCCTCTTTTGGTGCACTCGGTGTTGCTTCACTCAGCCCGGGGTCTGTCCCAGTTTTGACTCTTTTTCCCTCGAATATGGGTGCGCCATATTTCCCACCCTTCGTGGCTGTGTCCTCTGAAAGCAGAAGGCTGCTGGTAAGTGCTTGATACTCCTGTGAGCTGTGGGGATACTTGGGTTTGCCAGGACACCACTGTGCCGATAGCTCATCATCATCTCTCTTCAGCATCTGAAACTGATATATATATGTATATATGATAGATATATCATTGAAACTGATATATAGATATACAGATATATAGATACACACAGATACATATATACACACACAGATAAATATATATATATATATACATATATATATATGTGCCTGTCTGCTAGGGGACATTGCCATTATCCATGAATTCAGGCTTTTTGTCCTATTAAATTTCATCCCATTTCTACAATTCCACTCCACAGGGTTGTTCAGTTCCTCCAAAATGGTACACCTATCCTTTTTCTTTTTTTTTTTTTTTTTGTGTGTGAAAACTATCACATGTTTATATTACCACAAATTCATTAGCATATTGCTTCTTGTGCCACTGGCATTGCTAGAAATACTAAGTGATCCCCAAGACTGATCTTTGTGGATCACCAGGAGTTATCTCCCTGCAACCTGAGAAAACCCTTACTGAGACAGAGCACCGGTATCTCCCTTAGGCCATTTGCCCATCTCACAGTTTCCTCCCACCAGGTATTGTCGTCCGCATTTTAACTAATAATTTCACATGGGACACCATAAAAAAAAGGTGCTGAAGTCCAGCAAAATATGACTGAATGCCTCTCCTTTGCCTAGAAAATCAGTTATTCAGGAAAGCTTGCAGAATTCTCTGGCAGGAATTTCATTTGGCAGACCTACTGCAGAAAAGCAGAGCTGTAGTTGCCCAGGGCATCTTTCTTGCCTTTCTTAAATTACTATTTTCCAGCACCGCTTCTAAACCGCCATAGATTGATTTCAAATACTTGCTGCTGAACTTGCAATTTCATGGCCATTTCTTCCCTGACTCTGAGGTGGAGCTGGTCCAGTTCCTCCAATTCGCATGCACCCAGCTCTTTGAGATTTCTTTCCCCTTTACATGTGGTTGTTTCCATATCCTGATGTCCATCCATCTTCAGTTTGGCCTGAGATTCAGCATCCTCTTTCTTCCCAAAGCCTGACGCCAAACAGCCACCTTGTTTGAGGGATGTAGTTTTAGTATCTTTAGACTCCGCCACACCCTGGGCGCGCAGAAACCACATTTCTTTCTTCTTTTCTCATTTATGACTCACGAACATTTTGCTAGTTGTTTTAATTTCCTTTGCAAGATCTAACACAGCTTGACTTTGGCAATTCTCACATTACCCCTGCACTGCCTGACCTTTAACATAAACCTCTCTTTGCTGGTTAATCCCTTTTTTCCATCCATTGCAGGCTTGTGGTTTTTCCTAATATTCTTTTTGTAGTAATTCTTCATCCAATTAAGGTTTTGGCCTTTCCCCTGGGAGGTTTCCTCTCTTGCTTGGGATTGCATTCCACATTGTTGTCATTTCAGTTGATTTCCCTGATTAATTCCTTTAATTTCTCAAAAATTCCCCTCTGAAAAATTAGCAGAAAGCTAATTTATTGTTAATTTAAATTGAAATACCATGAGAGCATTCAATCCAATATATTTTCTGTGACAAATCCCTTTCTAATGTCCTTTTACTTCTTACCAAAGCCAAGCAAAAAAGTCTTCCCTCCTGTTGGATTAATGACATTTTAGTGAAGAAACCAGACTGTTGTGGCCAGGACTAGCTGCATCTCATCATTGCTAGCAGTGTGACAGGAAGTTAAGGTCTTCATAAAAGACACCACTCCCATCCTTGACAGTATCAGCTCTATGACAACAGCACAGCAATCCCCATCCATTCCCACATCTGACTCTAATGATGACTTCTAGGGGGAAGTGCCATCACTATCCTCATACAGCCTTTTGGTGCTCCTGTCTCCTTCCTGTCGCTGCTGACACCTGCTAGATACTTCCCAGCCAGAGCACCGAAGGATGTGACCCCTCTCTCCCAGGCTAGTGCTCTCATTAGACTGTGTTTCTGCAGAGACACTACAAGGTTCACTTACTCCTCGCCATCCCTGCTGCTGAGTTGATGTCCCACTCATTAATTAGAATCACAGACTCACAGAATGGTTTGGGTTGGAAGGGACCTCAAAGATCATCTAGTTCCAACCCCTCTGCCATGGGCAGAGACACCCTCCACTAGACCAGGTTGCCCAAAGCCCCATCCAACAGTTCCTTGAGGGGGCCTTGAACACTTCCAGGGATGGGGCATCTACAGCTTCTCTGGGCAACCTGTTCCACTGTCTCACTACCCTCACAGTAAAGAATTTTTTACTTTAATCTAAATCTACCCTGCTTCAGCTTAAACCCATTACCCCTTGCCCTGTGACTACTTCCCTTGTAAACAATCCCTCTCCGTCTTTCATGTAGGTCCCCTTCAGGTACTGGAGGGCAGCTATAAGGTCTCCCTGGAGCCTTCTATTCTCCAGGCTGAACAACCCCAACTGTCTCAGCCTGTCTTCATAGGAGAGGTGCTCCAGCTCTCTGATCATCAATTCCCATATCGGTCCCCACACGCTTCCCCAGCCTGACCCAACTGCTTGTCTGATCTTCTGCAGACTCACCCTGAAGCTGCCATAAGAAACAGCTGGTTTGTCTGACATAAAATCAACCCCTTTGAAAATTATTCTTTTGACTTTCTATTATTTCCTTCACTTGGTCTCAGTCAAATCTAAGCTCATTAGATTGGAAGTGCCTGTAGGTACCTGATTGGAAACTAGGCCCCATCCTCAACCTCAGGGCCAAGGGTGACTCTGATCTAGGTTTTCTCTCCACTCATCTTCTGGCTTCCTTTGCCTCTTCATTACTGTCATCTTGTGAAGCTTTGTAATCCTCCTAATCCACAGGAACAGGCATGTTTTAGGAACTTTGAGGCTTATGGGTCTTGGAATTCCAATTCATTGGAATCTAGGTACAAATGGGATGTCGAATAGCTACTCCACTGCTGCAACAAGTTAGTATCTGCTGATAATTTAGGAGGGACTCTACATGTTACCAACCTCTCTCCAGTGTTTTTCAGCACCATGACTGTAAAGCTCAATAAATGACTGAAGTATCCTGAACCATTTCATCCTCTTTTCCGTATGTTACTTTAGTACTGTCCAAGGACCCATCCTTGCTCCTTCTCTTCTGTTGGCTTTCTGGAGATAAGATCAGGTCCTTAGACCATCTCTGTCCCGCATTTTGAAACCTGCAGGAATGTTCTCTGCCTCCACCACACCAGGGCTGACAACTCCAACATATTTCCCAAACACAGGGTTCTCTTTACAGCTAAGTGGCACACCGCTAACTTGAGGCCCACACAAACATTAATATGACTGAGAACAATATTTGCTTCATTGGTCTGGAAGGAAAGGTTTAGAAGAGACTAGAGGGGGCGGACAGAGATGTTTCTCCAGCACAAGGGGGGGCACCTGCAGTGCTCACCCCAGCAATGCCCTGTGCTGCCCAGCAAAGGATGCACAGTCATATGTGTCCCTTCCAGTTGTCCCTCTTTCTATGATGGTCTGCCAAGGGAAATCTTCGATGCATGCAGCATCCAATGGGATAGTCCTCACAAACACATTTGGTGATGGGTGGAGACTCCATGGTGCTTCCCTGATGGTCCCACAGGCTGGCACAGGGGACACAGGGAGCCGGTGGGGTGAGAGGGAGATTGCCGAGGGGATTCCCAGCTGCTGGTCGGTGCCCGAGCAACCCTGGGGCTGCTGCGTCCTTCCATGCTGCCTCTGCAGGGATCAGGAGGCACTAGCCACGGGTCAGGATTTTTGCACATGATGATAACACAGTGCTGCCAAGGGACTCTGGGACCCCAGAGCGGGTCCCACCGACGGATGCCCAGCGCAGTGCCATGCTGGAGCTGGTCCTGGGGCAGGCCTTGAAACAGTGCTCCCCTCTCCAGTGAGCTGGGGGAGACTCTGTGCGTTCAGAGAAGTGTCTTCTACTTAGGACTTCAAGTGCATTTTTCACATGGGAAAAAATCTTGCCTCTGGTGAAGGATCCAGGAGAAAGCTGACATGTGCCAGGTGAAGGCTGCCAAGTGCTGGGAAATGTTTGCTCTAAAGAGGTGTATGAAATTCTTCTCTAAAACCGAAAAGAACCCAGTCCATGGTAGCTGTTTGGGGTCTGATAAGATTGACTGGATGATGAGTCAAGGAGGACTTACATGCCCAGAGGCTGTGTAATAAAGTAAAGAGTTTTCAAGTGCAGCCCAGTTCCCACGAGCACATCGTCCCCTTTTCTCCATGCAAACTCAAAACCCCGTGCTTGGGTTGAGCTTTTTACCTGGAAAGGCCTAAGTTTGAGATGGCCTAGCCACAGCCAGTGGTCACAGGGGGATAACGGATGATTTTTTTTTTTCCCCCCCTAGCATGGATGTGCAATAAAATTCTTCACCTTCAAACCCTTCTTTTGCCACCTGTGGTGAACAAATGTATTATTATATTATTATTATTGTTATTATTATTATCATTTTCTTATTCTTACTAATTTTCTTGTTCCCTGTGATGAACTGAATTTATTCTTTCTCATTGTTATTCTTATTCTTATTGTTATTCTTATTCTTATTGTTATTGTTATTGTTATTGTTATTCTTATTCTTATTCTTATTCTTATTCTTATTCTTATTCTTATTCTTACTCTTATGATTCTTAAAATCATAGAATCACAGAATCATAGAATCATAGAATCATAGAATCATAGAATCATAGAATCACAGAATGGTTTGGGTTGGAAGAGACCTTTAAGGGTCATCTAGTTCAACCCCCCTGCCATGGGCAGGGACATCATCAACTAGACCAGGTTGCTGTTAATCTTAGCCTTAGTCTTATTCTTCTTGCTGTATCTCTTCTTCCACTATTGCTCTTACTACTATTACTGCATTCTTATTGGTATTAGCATCATCACCACCATGACAAGCTGGAGCCGCCCTTCAGACCAAAATCCGATGGTGCTGTGTGCTGCACAAAGACAAAATGTCCACAAGCCCCATCTCAGAGCCTTCCTAGTTGAAGTGCCAGGGAAGAGCAGGCAGGACAGGGCAGCGGGGCGAGCGGCTCCCACTCTGCTCTGGCACACGGGCAGACCCCTCGCTGCTGGCTGGCTTTGCTGGTGGACACTGGTACCAGGGACCTGTTGATGGTGGATGGGGACAAGGGACGCTGGTGGTGCAGGGTCGGGGGAGGCTGTGGGGCCCCACGGGCAGGAGAAGAGCCAGTGCACACAGTCATCTGGGTAACACGATAAGGAGCTCAGGGCATCCGAAAGTAAAGGCTCACCCATCTAAAAAAAGCCTGTGGTGGGGGAGAGGCATTATTTAACACCTAAGTGAAAGGGCTCTGACTGCTGTGCCAGATTTAGGCTTGGGGATCTTTTACAACAATTTCATTTTAAAAGCAGAGATGCACCGAGCTGGTGTGCAGATAATAATAATAATAATAATAGTATCAATATTAGTATATTAGTGTGTTAGTGTATTAGTATTATTTACAGCTTGAGAAAGTGCTTTTGGGTCACTACAAATGGCCCGACTGTGCAAGGCACTATACAAACACCTAAATGAGAGCAAGCCCTTCCCCTGGCCATTCAATCTTAAATGGTGGCAGATGAAGACCCAAAAGCCTGGGCTTTCCCTGCCTGTTTCTGGCAGGGCTGAGACAGAAAAGGACGCGGGAGGCAGCAGGGTGAGCGGGGGGATGGAGCAGAGCGGCAGGGTGGGATGAGTGCTGCAAGGACGAGCCTGCCAGCCCACAGCGGCAGCGCGGGTGAGCAGGGTGGGGGATGAGGACACGTCCTGCAGAGGACCAGGGCATGGCGGGGAAACGTGTCCCTGCAGGAAAACAGGGCATGGGTGAGGACACGTCCCTGAGGAGCTGCAGGGCATGGATGGGGACAGCCCACCAGAGCCCCTCTGCTCACCTCCCTCCCCACCGAGGGAGCGGACAGGTTACTGCTGCCCCTGGTGTCATGCCCACCCCAGACCTGGGGTTGTGCAGGTGGTGGCTTTGGCTCTCTAAACTACTCAGGCTCCAACCTGACTGGGTCCAAACCCACACAATGTGGGCTCCCTGCAGGTGTGGGGCAAGTGTGTCCTGTCCAGGGGCCCTTCTCCAGCCCCTGTGAGAGGTGGCTGGACCCACAGGCCCTGGGGCTTCCCCATCCCTGCATCCTGCTTCACCCAGCAGCAAGGAGGGGAGAGGCTTCCCACGGCTGGGATCTGCACCTGGATGATGGGCTGATCCTGCTCCTTCAGCAGTCCTGGGTCAGCCAGTTCAGGTCCTCCATGTTCCCCATGGGGTCACCAGGTCCCACTGCTGCTTTGATGTGCTTGGGGCATCGACAGCATCAGAACAAAGACATGGTGGCCACCAGTCCTCCAATAAGAGCACAAAGCCACTGGATTTGGTGCCTAACCTGCTTGGTTCTGAGTGTGCTATGAATTCAGGTGGAATTCATCCCAAAACTTTTTTGCGTGCCAAATCACAATGCGATTATAAGAGCGAGACTACCAGAAAGGGTCTTCTTAAAAATAGTCCGAATAACTGGGCCAAGGGAGGGGACCTCCGTCTCCTCGTGCCCTGTGACGCCCTTCTCCCTCCTGGTGCTTCCTGCCAGTGGGACTTCTCCTGCCTGGGTTGATCAAGACCCAAGCCAGGGACTGCCTGGGGGATATCGGCTGCCACCACAGTCCCCTGTCCTTGCCCCAAGCCCAGCTGTCCCATGGCAAGCTTCACATGCCTGGAGGGTCACTGACTGCCCACCCCGCTTCTGCAGGGGCCCGAGGGTGCTCCCAGGGCATGTGGGCACCGTAGGGGCTGTGAACGGGGACTCAAAGAAGCCACCAAGCAGCCAGGAAAGCCACCACGATGTCCAGGCATGGATATGACCTCCTAGGAGAGGTGGTGGCACTGACATCCCCCACCTTTTAACTTGCTGTTAGCTCCATTGCTGCCTCTCCCAGCGGTACCCAGGAAAACACAAGCTCCTGTCCAGCACGGAGCTTTGCCGTGGATCTTCAGCCCCTCACAAGACGAGGGGCTGATATTGACCTGGGTCTTATCTCCCATTGCTGACCTGCTTTGCGTCAAAGTGGAGGGTGCTGGCAAAGGACCAAGGTCCGGGTTGCCGCAGGGCCACGCAGGGTTACTCCGGAAAATATGCGCGCTGATATTTTATTCATCTAAAGCTGAAGTGGTTGGTATGAAAGAAAATAGCTTGTGGTCTTTCATACCTCGAGTCAATGAATTCCTGGGCCTTTTATAGCTCAGGAATGCCGGGTGCTCTCGGTTGGTTTTACAAGGCTGTGAAGCCACAGCTTAAGGTCTGGATAAGCATTAATCAACAGCGGAGACGATGACAGTTGCTCGTGTTTTACCCGGCTTTCTGGCGGTATCGCACTTCTGCACATTGCACCCTGTTTTCCCCACTCATCTGAGACATTTGCTCTGGTCTGTGTGTGTGTGTATGCTTCAGGCTTGCAGGACCACTGGGTCCACCGGTTTTAGTACTGGGATTCACGGGGTGGGTCCATGCCCAGCACAGGATGCAGCTCAGCACTGGCCTCAGGCACATCCCTGCACTTTGCTTTCCCCCCTAGGCTGCCGTTTTAACCATGCTCCTGCACCATGAGTGCAAGCAGGAGCCTTTCCCAAATTTCTATGATATAAGAGCTACAGACCTGTAAGAATATGGGGTTTGGGATCCACATGCAGTTGGTCTCTCAAGCCCCCATCACTGCCAGCTGATGGCTGGGAAGGGCAGCCCAGCCCAGCCCCCACTGGTTACCACCAAACCACTGGGGCTCTCCCACCCCCATGCTGTCTGCTTTCTGGGCAAGCAACTCATCTGCCACAGGGTACCAAAAACCTGAGTAAGGGGGTCAAGGAACACAGTGGGATGCTCAGACTCAGCCCACTTTATTGGGTTGCATCCACACCCCAGGCTGGGGATCCTGATGGCAAGCAGACACCTGGCAGCATCCTTCCTGGAGGGAAGGGATGCCATTAAGGCTTGAGAGGTGGACCCATGCGAACCTCATGAAGTTCAACAAGGCCAAGTGCAAGGTCCTGCACGTGGGTAGGTGCAATCCCAAGCACAACTACAGGCTGGGTGGAGAATGGATTGTGAGCAGCCCTGTGGAGAAGGACCTGGGGATACTGGTGAATGAGAAGCTCAACATGACCTGGCAATGTGTGTCTCCAGCCCGGAAAGCCAACGGTGTCCTGGGTTGCATCAAAAATGCCATCACCAGCAGCTTGAAGGAGGTGATTCTCCCTCTCTGCTCCGCTCTTGTGAAACCCCACTTGGAGTACTGCATCCAGCTCTGGGGTCCCCAACATAAGATGGACATGGAGCTGTTGGAGAGAGTCTAGAAGAGGCCACGAAGCTGATCAGAGGGCTGGAGCACCTCTCCTATGAGGACAGGCTGAGAGAGTTGGGGTTGTTCAGCCTGAAGAAGAGAAGGCTCCAGGGGAGACCTTATAGCAGCCTTCCAGTACCTGAAGGGGCCTACAGGAAAGATGGAGAGGGACTGTAATGATAGGACAAGGGGTAATTGCTCTAAACTAAAAAAGGGTAGATTTAGATTAGATAATAAGAAGAAATTCTTCCCTGTGAGGGTGGTGAGGCACTGGAACAGGTTTCCCAGAGAAGTTGTAGAGGCCCCATCCCTGGAAGTGTTCAAGGAACTGTTGGATGGGGCTTTGGGCAACCTGGTCTAGTGGAGGGTGTCCCTGCCCATGGTGGGGGGGTGGAACTGGATGATCTTTGAGGTCCCTTCCAACCCAAACCATTCTATGATTCTATGATTCTTTGCATGTTTTTTCCCTGAGGTTAATATGCAAAGTGTACTTAACCTGGAGACAGCGTTACAGTGATGTTCTCATTTTTTGGCGGGAGCATCTGTGAAGACACAACCCAAAAATGGGATAAAACCCCTCCTTGTTATGCCTGAACACAGCTGGCCATGAGGCTTTTCCCACCCTAATATTGGTTTGGCCTCTGTTAGTTTCTTTTCTCCCATGGCCTTGATAAACCAAGCTAAGACCCAAAATTTACTGTCAAATCTCAACTTGAAGCAACTTGAAAAGTCACAGTCTCAGCAATCACCAAATTTTTGTTCTTGGTGGTAAAGAGCCAGGGCACTACAAACACTTCCAGCTGCTATGCCTTAGAGACGAAGTAATCAGATGGGTCAGGCTGACCTGTGCTTGCATGGGGAACATGGGGTGCTGGGATGTGGGTGAAGCAAAACACTGCTCGAGTTTCTGCAAAGCCCCTGGATCTTTGCTGACACACTCCTGCCCAGGGCAGGTTGTTTTTTTAACGTGTGCAAGAATTTGGGAAGAGGAGGTTGGGACAGGCAGAGGAGAACCCATAGGAGAAAGATGCCCTTAGTGGCTTTCATGCCTTTCATGCCTGCAGCTCCCTGGGACCTGATTCAGGAATTTTCTAACAGACACTTTCAAGAGCATGTGAGAGCCTGCTGAGCAAACCTCCCTTACTCAAAGCCAGACACTTGGGTAACGTTTGCTCCCCTCCCCCGTTTATTTCAGTTGCATAAGCAAACATAGGAGCAGTATTTCCAGTGGGCCAGAGCACTCCCCTTGCCTGCACAAGAGCTTGAAATGGGATCTGATCTTTATTCCTTACTGAGGACGTTAGAGTAATTCAGGAATATCTAGATCTACAAGGTATTTAGCAATCTCACACTGATCCAACACCTGTCAAATAAAGAAGCCCCAGACCTTCAAGAACAACAACAACAAAATAAAAATCAATGTGAGTGCTATGTTTAACTGGAATGTAGGGCTAAAGGATCTTCAGATCTTCAAAGTGTCTGGTTAAGTTTCCACCCTCATTTCCTTCAGGTGAAGATGATTTCGCCAAAATCTTGCTCTCCTTGCTTGGCAAAGCTCTCAGTGTGACCCTCTGCTTTGCAGAACCACTGATTTTGTGCCCATATACACCTAACTGATGGCACCTCCTGTGGGGCCTTTCATTAATAGCTACGAAAAGCAGAGGAGAGTCAACCTTAAAGTCCCCGAGGTATCACTTGGCACGCTGTGTGCAAAGCTTAGAGAATTGTTTAAAAAGTCCTTTCTTCTGAGGGACTGAATATATTCACACTGGAAGAGTGAGAAAAGAAACATGTTTATACATTTATTATATACAATATTAAGGCACAAGTTTAAACAGCAAAGAATAAGAAATCTTTGGCTGACCAACAATATCAGTATTTGCTGTGGGTGACACATAACGTTCTTCATTTTCCCCCCTATGTACAAATAACCCTCCAGCTGTACAACACTGTACACCAACTTCTCTATACAACCAACAACAATAAAAAATGACAGTATTTTACAACTAGTTACCAATGTCACCTGGAATGGCTACAGCACAGTTTCCCAAAACAGAAAACGGTTCAAATAGCTGGGAAAACCAGCACAAATGGAGTTGCACCGCTCTACTGAGAGGGGCTGATTTATGGCAGTAGTGCTCTACGCAAGTCTTGCTAGAGCTCGGGCTGGGGGGAGACCCGCTGGTCCTCTAGAACTGCCCTCCAGGAAAACTAACATCTCTTGAGTTCAACACAATTAGGAGAATAAACCTTTGAGTTTATTTGAGCTGGTACTCCAAAATCAAACGAGAGTTGCCTACACCATAGTCTCTAACAAACGGCTTCCTACATGTGACCATGAACCTGGGGCAGCATCGGTTGTAAACACACCTTGGAATACCAGAAACTGGAGGGACTGTGGTCTCCACCAGGAGGAGGAGAAGGAGGAGGAGTGCTGTACTCTAGCTGACTTGGAGAAGCTGAGCTGCACCACTACCAAACGTAACTGCAAGCCACATCATGCACACTGATGCAACACTTTCTACTGGACGCCCGGCTGTCTGCCTGTACACAAATTATTAAATAGTTTCATCAAAAGAAATAATACAGCTGGTAATAAAATGCCTAGGGACTTCCAAGCACCTGGGTATCCTTATTTCTTGGAGAGAAATGATAAAATTAAATATTCATTGTTGTTTTACTTGTATTCCCTTGCTTTGTTTTCCTCCTGCCCCGCTCCCACCACAGACACTCGAGGAAGAGCGACAGAAGTGGGTCAGCGCTGCTGCCACGTGCGGGCCCAGCTTTTATGCAAACAATTACAATCTTTAAATTAACTTTAGAGAACAAAATAAAATTATTTTACAAAGCATATATTAAGCTGCGTAACAGCTTCCAAGGGTTTTACACATTTGGTTTCACAATGCAAAGCTGCTAATACTCGAAACACACAGTTCGCTTGCCCGCACAACCTACCTACCACTACTTTGTTTAACAAGTGCAAAAATCAGAAAGAGGGTGACACCAGCGTATGTCTAATTCTATGTACATGCAAAAATAAGTGCATAGATTTAACATAACAATTTTGTTGGTTTTTTTTTTTTTTTTAAAAAGTATCAGCCAGGCAGTATTTAGTGCAGGGCTCTGGCCCTGAAGGCTTTTTGAGGTTGCAAGGACTTCAGTTTTCAGTGAAAGCAGAGTTTAAAGTGTCTGGTGTTTTCACAATCAAGGGCTCTGATCCGATACCTATAGGAAGGGGTGACCTTGAGCCAGCTCTGAGCACACCATTACTTCCAGCACCCATCAGTTTTTCACTCTAGGTAGCTTCACATAAAAGCCCATCACCCTTTTTCCCAAAGCCAATACAAAAATAACTCAAAGAGAAAAATTTCCCAATCAGCATGTGCAATGCATGAAGCAAATAGAATGCCATGATTAAAATAGTTGGTGAGGTGGCTTTCTTATAGACAGCCGCCACCTCTACAGAATTCAGGGACTAAGCTGAAGGTGGGAAATGTTCCATCCTGGGTAAAACAAGGTGAAACGCAGCTGCAGCTCAGCACAGAAAACAGATGACGCTCATGCTTTGCTTTGCAGTTAAACCCTTCCCGACCTGATCCTACACCCCTTAATGTCCAGTTCCAGATCAGCTTGAATGGCAGGTTTGTACGCTCAAGAATGGTAGGATTTGGCTGTAGGCACTGAAAATAAGAAAAAATCCCGTTCTTACTACAAACACACTGATTCTTCCACTACTATGAACCAGTGCACAGTTAAAGGCATCTTCTGATCTCACATGCAAGCCCAGTTTAACTCCACTGGAAATGCACCCACGCAACACCCTCTGAATGAGCTTCTGCACCGCACAGCCCTTTGGGGAGCTGCCAGGATCCTTCCCGGACTTTTCCTCCTGAAAGCTTCCCGTCCTTACAAAAGGGATTGCTTCAGCAGGGTCCTCCTCCCCCCCTCTACTTCCACCCTCCATGGGAATTCCAGCCAACAACTGCTCCTACCAAAAAAAGAAGTCTCAGCAAGCTCTGAGATCGCAAGACATGAATATTTGCATTGTAAATCCAGCTCCAAGAGCAACACTTGTCCAGCCAGGAAAGAGGCACCTGACCTGCCTGCCCAGGAAAACCACACCACTTCAAACAAATACTGACAAGAACCTGCCGTGTACATCTACGGACCGAAATTAAGCAGTGAATACTTTTGAGAAGTGAATCGATACTGAGGAAGATGCAAGTTTCTCCTGGGTTATTCAGAAACTCCCTCTGGCCTCAAAAGAGCCGGGATTTCACTCCCTGTCCCGGCTGCAGAGAGGCAGGAAAACAGAGCAGCAGTTCACACCCAGTCTGTAACTTCACTACCTTCTCTTTATACCAGAAAATGCAGTTTTCTTTTCCCTCAACGATCCTCTTTTCACGCCACTTTCCATTTTCAACTCCCCTTTCTGCTCAGAAAATCTCAGACGTTCATTTCATCGCTCCTCTTCAGCGCTCTAAACTTCTCGCCTGGTCCAAAGTCTCAACATATCAGACTCTAGCTTCATTTCAGGCACAAACTTTCTTTATCTTTCTTCAAACTCTCAGGGTTACTTTTTAAGGTTGGCACACAGAGGACCATCTTGGACCTTGCTGTATGCACACATAACCCCAGAGATGCCGTCCTCTGCTCAGATGAGGACTTCCATCATGTCCGTGTCTGGAAACTCGGGCTTGTGGAGCAAGCTGCTCACTCTGCCTTTGCTGTCAGGCAGCTTCCCGTGGCTTGAGTTTTCTGCAATGAGAAGAAGTCAAAGTTGGTTTTCAGCTCAAATTCAACAGCAAATTGTTCCATGAAAATATAAAACCATTTTTGGGTGGTGGAGCAGCACATCTTAAGTCTATGTCCTACATACTGCAAGTCAAATTTGATCAGGAGGCAGAGAACAGGTCATGCTTAATTCCCTGCACAACAGCAGGTGTGTCGGTGTGCACAGACCCCAAGGGCAGGCATAAAGATGTTATTTAAGAGATATAGACCAAAGTACCTCTTCAGCTGTGATCCTAGAGAGAAACGGGCATTTGTGAAAGGTCTACATCACTTTACCAAGTTACTCCTTGTCATCTGAGCCGTGGTAGCTCTCTGTATGTATGCTCCTATTCTGCATCAGGTACAAAATTTAGGAGTTTAAAACATCGCAAAGGCAGTGCACAAATAACCAGGTAGGTGGTTTAATCTAAAATGTATTACTTTGTCAGTGGGATGGGCTAAGAGAATGTATATAGCCAATTATCACAATGTATGATAGATGTTGTTAGACGTTAGCTATGTTTATCACCATAGTTCTTGAAAGTCAGTTTCAGGGAGGAGGAGGACTCTAATTTCTTACAGGCAGAAATAGCTTGAAAGGCTATTTTAAGAGTACCTGGAAACAAATTCCAATCTGGATTGCCCAAAGCACAGTAACCCAGCATTTCAAGGAATCAGTGATATTCAGCCCTATTAATGATACGTGGCATGTTTTTTGAGGGAAGGCTTGCTTTTGAGACAAGATGAATGTGTGGGAAACTTTTTCAAAATTATCTGTGTAAAATAAATGTCTCCCTTGCTAGGACTGCAAACCAGCAGTTTCTGCCTTTCCAAAATAATTAAAATTGTACTTCTTTAACACCCTGCCCCCCAAAATCTCCACTTTCTCCTTACTACTCCCCCCTCCAGGTGTCTTTAAGAATTAGAGAGAAAATGGTGCCTTCACTAACCATGGTTTAAGCTGAAAAAAAGAGAAGGGTCTGAGTACGCAAGCAGGTGTGGAGTGTGAAACTCTGTAATTTTATCTTTGGCAGCATGAATAATTGCATTTGTTGGAAATTCTGCCCGCCGCAGGCAAGTGGAACTTTACAGAAGCTGTCAAGCATGAAGCTCTGCAAAGCCAGACCAGGCAACCTTGGAAAGTTCTCTCTCTATGATTTTAGCTTCCCTGAAGAAACCTCCACACAAATTGCAAATGTATCACCCCCTCGCCCCGTCCATACTGGGGTGTCTCTGGGGATCTGCTGACAGCCATGGGGGTGCTGGCGTTTCACACCAACGTGGGGATCTGGCGGAGCTCACCCAGTTTCTCACCGGCCACTCGTGTCCCTGGGGGCCGTGGGACCGGGCTGTGCGATGGGGTGGTACCCAGCCGTCCACGGCCAGGGAAGGAGGCAGCAGCAGGCCAGAAGAGCTCGGTGCTTTTGTCCGTCTGAGTGCTGCTGTCTTTGCTGCCTGTTTTCGCGTGGGAGGCCACCGGCACCAGGACAGGCATGCAGGACAAGGAAGGCAGCGGAGGAGGCAGCGAGGAGCCCGATGGGTGGTCGTGGTGCTCCTTCCCCAAGAGCAGCCCTGAAAACACATGAAGGTCAGTCGCATCCTAGCTGGAACATAAACACTGTCCCTTTGTCCCACCCTAGAGCTACAAGGTGCTGGTCTGGGTATGTCTCCAGCCTTTTAGTTCAGCTTAGCCTTTCCCCTTGACACCATCTGTTTCTCTTCTCCTGACATCCACATGGTACTTTCCTACAAAAAAACCTTCTGAGAGCAGCTGCCCCTTCCTGCACCCCCTTCTGCACACCCATCCCAGTGGTACCTACCCCGGCACAAACTTCCATGCTTCTGCAGCCCTTGTGCCATGCGGCCCCACACCACAGTACTGCAATCATTTTCCCAATTAGCTGCCACACGCATCATGCACTCCTATCCAAAGGAATGCTCACCCTCTTGTTTGTCCAGGATTTTTTTCTAGTCCAAATTTGTTATTTAGTCCCACAAAATTACAAATACCATCTGCATGTGTCTGGGAGCATTTCCCCTGACTATGGCTTTCTATAATGAGTACAGAACAATTAAGTTGATTAAAAATATAATTAAGATACAATGCAAGGTTAAAAAATGACTAATTTTTTCCTTTAGTGCAAGGACAAATATTCTTCCCATGGAAAGAGCCATTGGGGCAACGAGTGCCATGGCCAGGGCACTTCTGCAAAGCTCAAGCAGAAGGATCAGGATGAAGTGGTGGATAATCCAAGCTTAACCAAAACCTGAGCTCACCTATGCTTCCCTTCCAGATCTTCTCTTCCTTCTTCTCTTCAGCTATCTGGTTGCTGGTAAGCGAGGTCTGGCGCGAATGCACACCCGTAGCAGCAGCGATGGAGGGGACGGACCGAGCTGGTCGCAGGCTGGCGCTGTCGGCTTTCCCAGGGTCCTTCCGTGACCGTTGCTGAAGGACCTTGATCATGGCATCCTTCTCAATTATTTTTGCATGAAGATTCTTTATTCTGCCAAAACATGAACGCTTTGCTTACAGGAAGGGAAGAAGCATTTATACAGGCTGCTCTTCCCACCCTGGGGGAGCAGGATGGGTCCCTGGGTACATGCCCGGCTGGCTCTGTCCCCTCTGGACTCGGACAAGGTGGCTCCCACCAGTTCCTCTAAGGATAACCATGCACCTTGAAACAGAGAGTGTTTCTGGCTATTAAGCCAAAACTGGGAACTCTTTTCTACAAGGTTAACTGAACCCATCTATTGCTGTGGCTTTCCCAACCTAGCAGGAGCAATGAGGGCAGTATCCTGACTGAGCTGTGGATCGCTACCTTCACCAGAATACCAACACACAGGCAATTTCCACCTCTGTAACACCTCGGGGCCAAATCTGGAAACCTTCCCTTGGTAGGCTGAGTTAACCCCATGATTCAAGTCTGTGGTCAGCTGGAGTAAAGACCTGCTGAAGTGAGCAGAAAGGTTCCCTTTGTTTTCTCTAACAGCTAAACTGGGCTCTTTCTTCTCCCTTGGCACTGCAGAAACAACCAGTGAGCAAAGCTCGCTACTTCTCTCACACAGACCCTGAAGACTCTCAAATCACCAAAGAAAATAGGATTATCTGAGACTTTTCTTCAGGAATGATTAACACCAAATCATATAGAAAGACTACAAAAACACATTTTAAAAAAAATACTTGTACATGTACAGTATGAAAGCCAGATGACAATAGCTGGACTGTGATGTACAATACACAGTCCAATGCAGCTGCATTTTGTGAAGCAGTGAAAGGTAAAATGCCGCATCTGGAAAACCTATACGTACAAGGGAGATAGCTTCAAGAGTAACTTCATGATGGTGTTAGTTTTCATAATCAGATGTCTAATTTGCAATGAAACCACAAGATCCTAATCTATCTTTAACGAAGCCAAAGGCAAAACTCCATTACTTCACTGGAAGCAGGATTAGCTTGCATCTGTGAGTGGAAAACAAAAACCAAACCCAGTAAAAACAATCATTGCTATTTTCCACAAATACACCTTTTTATGAAAGTATCTGTAGGCTGGTGTTTTTGTGCGGAAGAACAAAAACAACATTGAAGAACAGATTTTAAATAGTTTTTCAGTAAAAATCTAGAGGAATGCATTAACTTTTTCAAGGGATTTTTACTCGTCACCAGGAAAAAAGTCTGTATTAAAAATAGTGCCCGGGTCTAACACTCATTGAACTCCATGGCTACATGTCCACTTGTGTGCTGAAAATGCAGCAGTATCTGCAACAACAAATGTTACTCTCACTGACTGCCTGTGCCCCCAAAAGTTTATCTTCTACTATTTGTAAATGCATCTTTTTTAGTGGTGTTTGTGGTGCTAAATTTTGCAGGTTTGTTCTTAAATGCCAATCTGACCATTACACAACGTGGATGTGGGAAACTTAGCGTATCTAGAAAGAGCAATAAGCAGGCAGGGAGTGAAGAGGGAGGCAAAGCCCTTGCGTTGCTGATTATGTAGGAGTGGGATTACAACTTCAGCTTTTACAACCAGACGCTCTTGTTTCCAGAGGGGGATTTTCACCGAGATTAAACAAGCATTCAGCTTCCTCGCATGCCAACCTACTTTTAGTAGAGGAACAGCCTCTGTTCTGTAAGGAGGTCATTTTTGGCACAGAGAAGGTTTAACAGGAAGGTAGGGAGGAAGTTATCTCACAGCAGCAACTCCCTAATCCCTCGTTTAATGCTGAAGAGCAAAACTAAGTCAAAGTGAAGCTCAACCCATCCTTTCCAAGCATGCATGAAGGAACCGAGGGCCATCCTGGTTTATCTGAACCCATCCCATACCCCACAAAGAGCAGGTACGGCACAACAGCCCCTTACGTGTACTCCATGTCCTGGCAGCGCCGGTTGGCTTGCACAATCTCCTCCTCCTCCTGCCAGCCCCGCACCTCCAGCGCGCTCTCACTGTAGCTGCCGTTGCGTGAGTGGCTCGGGGCTGAGGCGTCCCTGGTAAAGCGGGTCAACATGGTGAGGTGGGCTCCTGAGACTGCGAGGGTGGCTTTGCAAGTGAGATTGGCACTTGCAAAGAAAACCCCAAACCCACGTTTGAAGAGCAAGCTAGTGATGGCTATCTGGCATTAGGTTGTCTTGCTGCGGGCAACTCTTGGCTTGGGTTAAGTCATTAACACCATTAACTGGGCTGATGGAACAGAGAGTATGCTAAAACTGTGGGTGACCCCCATGGGGCTAACAACCATCCTAAAGGGCAGGGTCGGACATCAGAGGGACTGACTCAACAGGGAAATGGTTCCAAGTCAACAAGACTACATTGCAAATGAGAAACAAAATTGTACATTCTGGAAGGTGAAAAACACAGGAATTGCCGCCTAGACTGGAGTGCAAAAGAAAAGGATCATCCTGAGTCACACACTTAACTGCATTTCAAAGGCAAATCTCATTTTCACGCCTGCAGGGCTATAATCTTACTGGCATCATGGAGATGTGGTGGGATGGCTCCTGTGATCCGAGTGTTGGGATGGAAGGATACAGGCTCTCTAGGAAGGACAAGCAGGCAGACGAGGAGGAGGTGTCACCCTCCATGTAAATGACCAGCTGGAGTGCATGTAGCTCTGCCTGGGGATGGGTGAGAAGCCCACCAAGAACTTATGGGTCAGGATTAAAGGGAGGGGAGGGACAGGGGACATTATAGTGGGGGTCTGCTACAGGCCACCTGACCAAGGAGATCAAGTGGATGAGGCTCTCTACAGACAGATAGGAGCATCTTCACATTCACAAGCCCTGGTCCTCATGGGGGACTTCAGTCACCCTGATATCTGTTGGAGGGACAACACAGGAGGNTAGGAAAGCTAAAGCCGTGACAGAATTAAATGTGGCCAAGGACATCTAGGGTAACAAGAAACGCTTCTGTAGGTACATCAGTGATAAAAGAAAGACAAGGGAAAATGTGGGGCCTCTCTGGAAGGAAATGGAAGACCTGGTTATCCGGGATATGGAGAAGCCTGAGGCACTGGACGACTTTTTTGCCTCAAGCTTCAAGTGCCCTAGCCATACTGACCAAGTGGCAGAAGGCAAAGGCAGAGACTGGGAGAATGAAGAACTGGCCACTGTAGGAGAAGATCAGGTTCGAGAATATCTAAGAACCCTGAAAGTGCACAAGTCCATGGGACCTGATGAGATCTATCTGTGTGCCCTGAGGGGAACTGGCAGATGAAGTGGCCAAGCCACTCTCCATCACATTTGAGAAGCTGTGGCATTCTGGTGAAGTTGCCACTGACTGGAAAAGGGGAAACATAACCACCATTTTTAATAAGGGAAAAAAGGAAGACCTGGGAGACTACAGGCTGGTAAGTCACACCTCTGTGCCCGACAAGATCATGGAGCAGATCCTCCTGGTAACTATGCTCAGGAACATGAAAAATAAGGAGGTGATCAGTAACAGTCAACATGACTTCATTAAGGGCAAATCGAGCACCTCTCCTATGAATACAGGCTGAGAGAATTGGGGTTGTTCAGCCTGGAGAAAAGAAGGATCCAGAGAGACCTTATAGCAGCCCTCCAGTACCTAAAGTGGGCCTACAAGAAAGCTGGAGAGGGACTGTTTACAAGGGCGTGTAGTGATAGGATAAGGGGTAATGGTTTTAAACTGAAAGAGGGTAGATTTAGATAAGATATTAGGAAGAATTTTTCACTGTGAGGGTGGTGAGGCACTGGAACAGGTTGCCCAGAGAAGCTGTGGATGCCCCATCCCTGGAAGTGTTGAAGGCCAGGTTGGATGGGGCTTTGGGAAACTTGGTCTAGTGGAGGGTGTCCCTGCCCATGGCAGGGGGGTTGGAACTAGATGATCTTTGAGGTCCCTTCCAACCCAAACCATTCCATGGTTCTATGATTCTATGATTTTAGGATGTCTTTAGGGGATTTGGCTTCTAAGAAACTGGGCAAGAAGTTAATTATCCTGTCCTCCTCATCGCTAGAAAGCCTTGCTGCAGCGCTTTGTGTGCTTTTGGGCACCACACTTTGGCACAAACTGGAGACAGTCCGGGCAAATGCAATGGGAACGAGAAGGGGTTTATACTAGGACATGTGAGAAATGGCTGAAGGAAGTTAGTTAGTTCAGGCCAGGGAAGATACAACAGGGGTTATCTGTCTTCCAATATTTACAAGGCTGTTGTCAACAGTGATCTGTTGCTAAGGTACATCTGGGAAGGATAAGAATCAATTGAGGTAATTTGTAGTAAAGTGGTTTAGTTTAGATACCAGGAGAACCTTTTTCATTTGAACTTAATGAAGCAGTGAAACAGGGGAATTAGGTCACAAAATTTCCCTCATTACAGGTTTTTAAAACTAGGTTAAACAATCACATTGCAGACCATGGGACAGATGCAGCCATATACCAACAGTCCCTCCTTGCTCCACTGGTGCAGTGAGGGAGGACTTGCCTTACTTATGCTGTACAATTTGGCAGCCCAAGACTTTGCTTGAGTCTGATGCATTGATTTGATAAAGTTTTGGACCTGGTCAAAAGGGTAAATCCTGTCTTAACCAACTACCTCACTGGCATGACACTACAGAGAGGAACATTAACCCTGGCAGTGCAACTCAGCAGGGAAAGACAAGCAAAATCCAGTCTTAAGAAAATATCCTTTCCTTATTATTCCCCCATGCATTTTCCTTATTATTCCCCCATGGTGAAGAGAGTTGCCCACTTGCAGCAAGGCCATCTTACCTCTCCGTTGCAGCTGTGGCTGCAGCATTCATGGCAAAGTGCCTGATGGTACTCTCCTCCAGGTACTTCTGCTCCCACTTGGTCATGTCGGCTTCCAGGGCCAGGATCCTCTCCTCCTTCTCCCGCACCAGCTCCATCAGGGCTGGGGCATTGTGCTCTGGGAGGCTGCTTGCCTGGTAGCTGCCCTGCCTCTGCCAGTGGAAACACAGACAGATATTCACCCCTTGCCAACTACAGGAGCTGCAAGCCCTTTTTTCCCCCACATCTTCTCTGAACCTCACAAAGATATCCCCATGTCTTTTGACAGGGGCAAGGGGAAAACTCAGGCTAAACCTCTTAGGTTGCAGGAGGACCAGCAGGTTCAATCCAGCACACTCCAGACCATGCTGACAGAAGTAGGGATCTGATCTGGCGATTCCCTGGATGTGCAGGAATTTCATGGGATACCCCAAGCCAAGGAAAAAGGTAGGATAAAAAGCTGGTAGGAGAAAGAAGCAATGAAGCTTTAAAAGATACTCTTCTTGCTGGGACTTCATCACATGGTTGGGCAGTGCTCAGTATGGACAGGCTATTACCAGAGGGTTTATATATAAAAGCAGGAAAAAAAGCAACATGTAACCTAGCTACATGTAACCTATTTAAAACAGCAGAAAATACCCTGGACACGAATTTATGCCTGTGTCTTCTGGCCCGTTAGTTCTCATGTGCCCTCCGGAGATGCCTTCTGTGATAACTTTCTGACTGGAGGGGCAGAAGATTCCCCAGGCACTGAGGGATGGCTCCCATGAGATGCTGACAAGCAGCAATGGGTGCATAACCCTTTGCACCTACACTGTGAGGAAAGCACTTACCCAGGCAGGATTTATCCCACCCAGTTACAAGCACTTAATTAAAGCACCTAAGTGGCACGGGTAACTGCCCCGAGATCCTCTCACTGCTGGTGGAGAGCAGAGGATGGAGATCTAGCCGTTGGCTCAGCAGACATTGGGTGGGATGAGCCCATACCAGGGGGAGGGGCATGAAGCTCTGGAAGAAGTCAGTAGAAGTAAATGTGGTGGTTTTTTTCAATAAAAAATGCAAGAGATTTGTTACACTCCAATGCGTACAGGATTGTGTTAAAGCGGAAATCATTTCTTGGGAGCACTGGCTTCTCATCTGTGCTACACCATGAACTTCCACTGGCAAAGCCGTTCCCTGGCACTGTACCAGCACACGAGAGTGAGGGCTGCAGCAGCTGCTTCCATTTTCCAAACCACATTTCCTCCTTCTAAACACTTATCTCCTTCTTACAGGAAACTAGAGATACCAGGGGAGGGATGCAGCCTTTGCCTTTGGTGCGGTAATGATATGTTTGGAAGCTGCTTTCTGGAAGAGTGCAATACAGGGTAGCCTTTAGGAGCAACAGCTGCAACTCCGCTCCTGCAAAAAACAGCACTTATGCTTCAAATGTTGTCAAATCCCTAGCAAGAAGGTAATATTTTGGAAGCACGATCCTGGTCTGTAAATGGCATCTTGGGACATTACGGGTGCGTGTCGTCTTCTCCGTCAAAACCTCTGCCAGCACTGCACGCTCAGCCTGCAACGCTAAGTCAAAGGGAGTTTTTGTCCCAGCTCATGCAGCTCATGCAGCAGTGGTAACGAAGATTTGCCATTTTGACTGACGAGCCAGGAACAGAAGAGACTCTGGCACACTGCCTCCTTCTGATGATTCCAGTAAAAAGAAGGAAAAAAGCTCTTTTTTTTCCTTTGCGATGAGAAAATATTTCAGCAGATATAACACTGATAACTCAGAGAAGTCAGCTCTGAAATAAAAAGTTGGGGCATTTTGAAGCAACGTGATTCATTGTAGGGTTGTGACTCATTAAAAAAAAAGTATAAGCAATAATAACAAAAATACCCCGAAGTCTCCTCTCAAAGCTGGTGAGATGTGAAATCAGAGCATCTTTCTTCTTAAAACTTGTTAGAGGGAACTGATGGAGGCACTGGAGAACTATGGCAACCCAAAATGCAGTTGCTGATTACAGTGCCAAAAAAAATTTAAAATGCAGCAATCTGTAAGTTACAAAGGAATTTTCTGCCAAAATGAGCAGACGTAGCCCGAACTCCCAAGACAAAGACTTTGTCGACAGCCTATCCCAATTACTTAATATATTGATTTGTCTCTGTATTCCAATGCAGAGAACAAAACATTTTGTAGTTCTAGTTTTGCCTTCACTTGAATTTTAACTGGATTTTCTCAGATGTTCTTTCATTTACAACAGCATTAGCATGTCACACCCAATGTAATTTGTTAAACTGGAGGAGAGCAGCCTAAGAGGCAACTGAGAAGAGCTACTGGAAGAAGACACCACCCCATGGTGGCCAGGGTAAGAAAGACTTAATGCACTTATACAGCAGCAAGGGAGAGCCAAGATGGATGGGAAAGGTCTCCAGGGAGCAGCAGCGACACTGATGCCATTGAAGGGGTGCTGGGGGACCTGCCTTGCCCTGTGGCTGCCAGCGAGAAGGAGATGCTTGCAGGTCTGGCCACCTCATGACTCTGCAAACCACCGATATTGCCCATAGAGCCACTTCCCAGCCACATCCTTCCAGCAGGATCAGCCCCTCTGCTTTGTGGCAGCACAAGGTCCATGTAACAACTACTTTGCTCTCTATTAACGGCTCATAAATAAGGAAGGGTTATTGTAGCAGATGCGTTTCTTGACAGAGATATACATGAGCCCTTCAAGAGTTACAAGAGCATCATGCTATGCTTATGTTGCTGGTTTTTCTCCAAGCAGTGGGTTGATACACTTAGCACATCTGCTTGCCGGTGCCCACGTATTTGGCACTCTGTGCTGGCTGTAGCCTGGAAATACTCCCTGCAACCTCCTCATGCTTGGTTTTTTTTTTTTTTTTTTTTTCTTTCCCCTTTCACAGATGACTGGACTTTGGGACTTGGGGATGGAGGAGGAATAACAAAGAAGTAACTGCAGAAAATACAAGTATATCACTATTCCGCTAAGGACTGCCAAAAACCAAAGAGACACACAACAGAAATGCAAACCTAAACTTGTAGGCCATTCTGGACTAGACTGATATTTAAATAATTTATTGTGTGAAGATGACACCATTTGTCTCCAGATCTGTCATGGGTAGAGGTTTTTGTGAACTGTGTACATCAGCTTTGCCCAGAACAAACATGACTCAAGTTCTTGCTCCCACCAAATCCCATGTCATCCCACCTTGCTTTTTCAATCAAAGATCAGCCAAAATCTGTGGGCTAGATCTCAAGCCCACATGTACCACACCCTTCCCCTCCTCCTTTGGTGTGGAGGTGATCTTGCACAATCTGTGATTGCTGGAGAGAAACTGGAGGGATGTTTTCCCCCAACAGGTGGGGGGGGACATGTGGGGGCAGAGCTCTGCCTGCCCTTGGGCAGGGGAGCCAGGACCTCCCAGCCCCGCAGCAGCCAAGGCTCGGCCGTGTCCAGCAGCCCCACCATGGAGTTCCCCCACCCCCGCTGAAAATCAGGAGATAGAATCATAGAATGGTTTGGGTTGGAAGGGACCTTCAAAGATCATCTAAGTCCACCCCTCCCCCCAGCCATGGGCAGGGACATCTTCCACTAGATCAGGTGACTCAAAGCCCTGTCTGACCTGGCTTTGAACACTTCCAGGGACGGGGCACCCACAACCCCATCCAAAAGAAAGGCTTAAGTGGAAAGCTGAACAACACAAACCCAAAAGCAAGGTGACATCTGGCAGGGCTGCAAGCAACTGTCTCTCTTTAAAAGCAACACCAAAGGCCCCGTGCTGGGGTCTCGCACAGACCGCCCTGTCCTCACCTGCTGCATCCGCAGCGAGTCCAGCTCCCGCTCCAGGCGCGTGCGCAGCCGTCGCTCCATCTGCTCCCTTTTCTCGCAGGCTGCCTGCAGCTGCGTCAGCGCCTGCTGCAGCTTCTCCACCTTCTCCACGTAGGCCTGCTTCCTGCGCAGCTGCGGAGGACAGGGAGTCAGCACTGTTGGGGGGCACCGCACACCCACCCTGGGCCGCCGGGACCACCGCACACTTGCAGATGCTCCTTGGGCGCAAGGATGGCTTTTGCCATTTGCTTGGCAGAGTTTCTCCAGGGGAAGGATGGTGCCCATTTGATGGGCAGGGAAAGGGCACAGCAGGCATCGCTGGGGCAGCTCGACCCCTTTCAGAGGGAATGCTGCCCAGATCTTCTACCCACTGGGGATCCGCTAGCCATGAAACCCCCTGGCCATTTCTAAGCAGGAGCAGTCATGTTGGTGGATACTCTTTGGGCAAGCAAAAAGGCTGGCCTCAGCTAAGAGGAATCCCAGTGGGTTTTATCGACTGGTGACACTCAGCATGTTCTCTGCACCCAGAGTCTCTTATTTTCAACACTGTGTATCTGCTCAATGCAGGTGGAACAAGCAGAGTGCCAGCAGCCAGAAGCGCTCCATCTGCTCTACCCTGCTCAAGGGCTGGCCATGCCAATGTATAGACGTGCTGGCAGCAAAAGCCAGGCCCTCCTTATGCATATAATGCAATTATTGAAGGGCTAAACATGACACAATGGTTTTGCAATACAGGGTTTTATAGCCAGAGATTGCTCAAGCAGCATACCCAAAATTGCAAGTGGACTGCAGCTGTTCAGGGTGCTTAGTGGCTTTCCCCACTTCTTCTGGCCTTCTACTACGCCACTGGGCACTCAGTGACACCACAGAGTATCATGATCGGCAGTAGCTGGCATGCTTGAGATCCCTTGGGGAGAAGAAGCACTCAGAAGGGGCAAGCTCACAGGGGCCTGGCACGCCTGGGTGTCTGCGAGCAGTCCTCATCCCTGGGTAGTGTGGACGCTGACTCGAAAACTTGCCCACGGGACTGGGGCAGTGGTGTCTTCCTGATCTGCCCACGGGCTGCAGTCCTGGCCTCGGGAAACCCAGTTCCCCTCTTCTCCCCCAACCTTATGTCATGAGACTTCTCTTCATGAGCATGAATAAATTCACCTTTCTAAAGATACCTGCCTTGTAGTAGAGAAAGCAGCAGTGCACAGCAACTGAAGTTGCAAACCCCAAGAGACTTCAATGAACCCTGAAAGACCTCACAACACTCTTGACTTAACTCCTTGACTCAGAAAAGGAGGGTAAATCTGATTGAATGCTGGATCACGCAGACTTTGCCAAGCCTCAGTCAGACCCCATCTGCAGGTGGGGTTAATAGGGAATGCTCAAGGTCATTGCCATGATCATGAAGATCCTCTTTAGGACTTCTATTCTCCCTCATTTATTTGTACACTTGTTTGAGACCTAAAGTTTTTCAGAAGCAAAACAGGAGGCAGAAAAATTCATTAACCCCAGTTGACAGTGGGGAAGTAGATAAATAAGAGAGGCTGGAGAGGTGCTGCAAACTGGCAAGGCCAGGGCCAAAACCACATCCTAGTGCCTACCTCTTTTCTGCATACTTAAATCGCTATTGAAATTAACTGCAATGTGGGTTACGATATAGGAATGATGACCACAAAATATCTGTGTGTAAATATCTAGGGGATGTAGTGAGAAGTTTGCTGCCTTGTTCCTGGGCACATAGAGCAAATAAACACCAACGCTGGGTCCCACCGGCTCTGTGGGGCTCCCCTTCAGCCAGAGTCCTCTGCTTAGCCCAGGACTCCCATGTTGCAAAGAAGCTTTTTCTCCCTTGTGTGATGCTGGATTCATCTAGGTTCCCTCCCACTGATTACAATGACAATAAAATCACTTTTTCTGGAAATGCCTCTTCTGCCACCCTAAATCTATCCATGTCACAGGTAAAGTGAAATATGGGCTTGTTCATAGCAAAAGCAAAGCCCGGCTTAAACAAACGTCCCCAGTCAGAGCCAACAACTGGCAGCATGACCTCCCTAGCCCTGCTGTAATCCAGGCTAACATTTACGGCTTGCAGGGTTTTCCATGAAAATTAATGAGATTATAATCCCCACTAGTCTCTGGCAGCAGCATGAAGACTGCATTCCTCAGGAGCTCACAACTTGGCAAGACAGGCACAGCAGTGGCTTCTTGCTGAATGTGCTATTTGGGCAGTAGGAAAGTGCCTGTGCCACCTCCCAGCTGCACCAGCGTGGATCGGAGAGGGGAAGGGGGCTCCCCAGGGATCCCTCCTCGGCAATAGACCTCATCCGCTGCCCTGTGTCCTGACAGATGCTGGAAGGTCCATCCATAGCACAGCAGCAAGATTTTGGCTTTGCAGCAGCCCTCTAAGCCCCAGGGTTCACACGCTCGTGCATGAGTGCACCTCTGCCGCTGTGGGTGAGGCGATGCACACGCGTCCGCCACCTCAGAAACCAATTTTGTTGGAGATATGCAGACAGTTCCCACATTCATAAATTTATAGGGAGGTTCTTGAGCCACTTCCAACTTTTCTGTCATGTCTGTAGATTCATAAGCAAAAAATTCATCCACACATTTAAAAAACAAGTACAAAATGTTGTTGTTTAAATTAATGCGCTTGTCAGCGCAACATGCATCTGTAAGGGAGGGGGACTGCAATCAGAAATACATGAATCTAAGCTCCACTACCTCACAGGCACACAGACTCAAATAAAAAAGCTGGATGGTACCTGGAGAGGTACCAGTCCTTCCTCCTGCTGCTAGGCAGGATCAACTCTGCCTAAAACCTGGCACATGTCTCTATAATCTGTTTTCAAAACCTTCCAGGGATAGGGACTCCATAACCTCCCCCTGCAAACTACTTCACAGCTTATTTTCCTTCACTGCCAGAAAACTTTTACCCTAATGCCTAATCTGTCTTTCTCTTATGCAATTTAAGCAAATCACTTCTTGTTCTGTTTCCAAATTGTGATCTACTAGAGCAAGAAGCATTTAATGAAACAATTCACATATTCACAAGATCAGCAAACTTGCCTGAACACTGCCCTTGTCCCAGGGATTAGGAAAATAAAGATGAAGAAGAGCTAAAGCTAAAAAGGGGATGACCCAAGCAAATCAATCTGAGTAAAGATGAGTGGGTCTTAGAAAAATATCTGCTCTAGGAACATAGCTCCAGTTTGAGCTATAGAATATTCTATAGATATGAGATTTGCGTTGAAGACTGTAAGAGATGGAGAATCCACTATCACCCTAAGTAGGTTGTTTCAGTGTTAATTACTCTAGCTCTTTATTTCCAGCCTGATTTGCTCAGCCTCAGCCCTCAAACACTGCATCTAATTATTTTTTCTTACGCTAAAGAGTAATGTTTAATCTGGCTGACAGCAATCCCTTCACCACGTCCACGTGCATGGACTAGAGCTCAGCCACCTCTTCACTTGAATTGTTCACAGCTTCTGGGCCCCAAATAAATTTTACAGCTGTTTTCTGAACCCTCTCCAATTATTCAGTCTTCTATCCAAAGTGTGGACCAGACACACGATTCCAGCAGCAGTCTTCTAAATGACATGTGGTGATAACACCACCTACATATTTTTAAATTAAATCTGTCTAGTAGCAGGCACTCAGGATAATGCAGATTTACATAGTGCGTTATCTTATGTTAACTCAACTTAGTAGCTACTGCTTATTTCTCAAGCCTTGATTTAAAAAGCTTTTAAACATAATTACATTCTGGTGGTAAAAGAAATCTGGGTGGATTTACAAAGCAGTACATGAGGTAGAGCTCTATTAATAACAATAGTTATTTTCATTTGAATGCTTTTGTGTTTCCTTCAATATAACCCAAATTATAGTAAGAATCCCTGTTTTAAGATGAAGGTTCAAAACCTCAGTGGTATCTGCTGCATAAGTGTCCAACTGAGCTCCAGAAACACTGGTGGCTGTTGAAAAGGTGGTCTGATTTAGTGATGATACAGGCCAAAAGCAAGGGGAAGGGAGAGCAGGAGCTTGGGCACATGCCAGCAGACACAAATTAACCACGCATCACTCAAGCTGCATGACATTGCCTTAAATTAAACCATGGCAGTTGGGAGAAAATTCATTTGAACTTCCCTTAGAATGAAAAAGACAGTTAAACACTACCAAGTCAATGTGCGTTTGCTCAGGCTGAGGGCTCTGACAGACAAACTGGCAAATATGGTTGCACCACCTCTATATGTTGTCACCCCTGAGATCTACCCTACCCTGGGTTTCTATCTCCGTAACATCTACCATGGCCCAGGCAGGACATTAACAGATCTCTGGAGGGGAACATTTGCCATCTCCCCAGCCCCACCAGTCCATAATCCAGAATCCAAGCTCCGATCCCTGGCAGAGGCACATTTCTGTTGGATGCCTAGATGAGGAACTGGCAACTGCAAAGCTCTTAGAGACGGAGCCCTAAGGCTGCAAATGTATTTGCTAGACCCCAGCAGGCACAGGGTAGCTTCTTACACGACCTGCCTGGAAATCTGCATTTATGTTTCCACTGCCTTCACCGGTGTGTATTCAGCAAGTCAGTGTTACTTGCCAATACCACACTGACAGTCTGTGGAGCAGCCAGGAGCTAAACATATTTCTTCCCATCCCCTGCATGATGGCGGGAATGCAGGAACAGGTGTTGCCACCTAAAACATTCCTTTATTCAGCCACTTTGTAATGAAATGCAAACAGAAAACCCCTGGTTTCCTTTAAGGCAAACAGTGTCAAGTGAATTCTGTACAGATTAAAGGTAAGATAGCTCCTGCAGCTACCCCAGGGGGACTGCCCCAAATATACGGGGAGGGCAAGCAGGCTTTATTCTAACTAACAAAGGAGCTGTTAAACTTAATGTGATCCTCTTCTTGCTGCTGAGCGTATCCACCGGAGGCAATGGAGTTTTTACATGTTTCTAAGCAGGAAGTCAGAATGGTCTAACGGTCAGGAACAAAGCAGCAATGCCTTCAGTGCTTACATACAGTACCTTAAATCTTCCAGACTCTAAGTAACTCTAGGTTAGTCAGCCTAACAGAGGATCTGTCATGCTGGATATCCTGATAAAAAACATTCAAATATCACCGAGGTCAATTCACCCTTCATCTTTCCAAGACAATAAACTGCAATTAAGTTGCTTGCAGGTATTTGAGAAAGTACCTTCCCTGCTCCTCACAAGAGCCCTTGCATCCTCACACCCCGCGGCTCCTGTGGATTCACTCCCAGGCCAGCCCTGGGGAGGGTGCAGGTGGGAAATGAGGCACTGAAAGAGAAAAGACCTGCCCAAAATCATGCCAGCAGTCTGTGTCAGAGCATGAACCTCTACCCACACCTGCTAGGTGAGCATCCTTCCCCTCACCAATGGCCTGCCTGCTCAGATAGTAAAGATTATCTTTTATTCCCCATAAAACATCCTCCCCCTTTGCTGGTCACAGGGCTAGAGATCTGAGGGCCAAAAAGGCCTGTTTTGACAGTCTTGCCTGATCTGCCAGAGTGTGTAGACCTTCAGTTAGTTATTAAATCCACATGTTTTGGTTGAACGTCTTAAGGAACAAAATAAATTGAGATTCAGAGACCTCCAATAATGGAGAACTGACAACACTCTTAGTTATAGTTAAAACTGAGCTTTGAATTTGTGTAACTCCAGCTTTGAGCTACTAGATGTTGTTCTGTACTTATCTGTCAGTTTGAAGAGCCCTCTGTTCCTGGGGTTTCTCCTCCCATCTGAATACACATTTTGACTTTCAGGTTTACAGGAGCCTTAAAGACTTCTTGGGGGTTTTGCACAGATGGCACTTCTTGAGTTCATGGTATGATAGGTTTTTTCCAGCTCTCACATAAAACCTGTAGCTCTTTGTAGCTCTAAATCCTGGAAGGTCTGCCTCCAGCCAGATCAGTCAGTTCTTTTAAGACCACTGTTCAGATGCAAAGTTACCAAGCTGTGCACTATTGTGCACATCTCAAAATTTTCCTGGCATTCTTTGGGGAGAAATGTGATGCACCAGCATCACATGTTTGTATGCCAGTCCCAAGCCGGTGAGCAATCAGCTTTTTATTTGATATTTCTGTTAAGTCCTACCATTACCTCATCCACCAGTTAGCTGAGTTTTGTGTTGCTCTTGGTTGCATGTTGAAGGCTCTGCTTTGAAAACATCTGTGGTTGTGGTCTCCTTTGTTTGCTTCTTTGGCTCAGTATTGAATAACTATGCATTCTCTCTTTAACAGGGCCAGGGTAGCAGGAAGACCTGCCACATCATGGCTAGAAGAGGTTCAGGGCTTGGATGGAGAAAGCCCTAACCATGAGCCACCACTAGCCTCAGAGTAGAGAAACACTGGCCATGCCTCACCTCCTCTTCCAATTTGATGACCTTGGCTTGCGCGTTGTTTAGGGCCTGGTCGAGGATTTCAATGTGCCTCCGCTGGTCTTCATTGGCAGAGCGCACAGCTGCCAGCTCCATCTCCAACTTCTCCTTCTCCTTCAAGTGCTCTTTGTCTGGAACAAAGACAAGAACAAGAGTTGCTCCAGGAGGACAGCTCACAGGCCCTGAGCCATATGCCAGAGGTAAGCTGCCATGTCCCTAGAAAAGAAAAAATTATGTGAAGCAGCAGAAAGTGGGGTCATTACAACACATTACTGAGACACAGCTGACAAGGAGTTTCTACTGCCAAGGCTCAGCCCCTCAATGCCCGGCCTTACACGAGCACCTGCGGCAGAAATGAGTGGCAGCTTGGGCTGCATCTGCACTAGCAGAGCTTGTGGACCCAAGCACTTCCTCAATTGTCCATTCTGCTGAACTAGTAGCATGTTCCCCAGCAAAATTTTGGCTTGCACCAGCTACTCCTTTCCTATGCAATGCACAGGCCCTGCTTGAGGACAGCTTACATCAAGGACTGTTTATAGATGCCAGCTTGGATGCTGTTGTCCTCCTCTAAGGTGCAAGAAACCTCAGCCATGTGGATGCAGTCTGTGCTGTGCCTGGCCGTTGGTTTTTTTTTAAGGATGGAGATCATGAGAACATTTGAAGAAGCCAAATAATAAACACAGATCTGTGCTGGACAGCTTGAAAATGGAAAGAGGGGAAAGCAATAAGGAAGAGTAAGATAGGAGGCATCCGAACAGGCTTTCTCTGGCCATACAGAGAAAGAGGGGCCGCAGGAGGCATTCCAACTCTGTGGGGCCCCTGGGTGACTTTCCTCTAATGGCCCAACAATCAGTGCTTCTCCCTTATAAAGCACTTTAAAACATCAGGAGCGAGACTAAAACATGTAGACAACCTCTGTGCTGAAAAAGTATCCGTTTTTTTGGGTAGGATTTACAATAACATTAAGAAAACCCAAACTCACTAAATTCGGTCAGCTTTGCTCACATCTTTTTCTTTGGCAACAAATTGCAGGCCCACCATTGACTTCACTGGCAAGCCGCCTGGGGAAAGGCTCAGCTCCGTCAACCTCTGCCCTGACAGCCATTTCAAGGAGCACGAGCATCACAGGCAGATGACTGGCTTCCCCACATCAGATCGCAAACAGTTAATGATTGGAGGGAGCATGGGATGGAGGTTTCATTCAGTGAAATCTGAGATTCCAAAATCTGGCCTTCTTTCTGAATGACAACAAAAACAGAGCACTTTGGCAAGCCTCCAGGAAGGAAAATTTCCTCCAAAAATTAATTTGGCATCAATTAAATATTGTTTTGATTTTTTACTTTTTAAACACAGCATTACAGAATTTATTATTTTTTTTAACTGAAAAGTTGCTCCAAAAACACAGAAACATGGAAAATCTGCCCCTAATATGCAGCCTGTCCCACCCAAGCGTGCCCACTCAAGCTGGAAGCCCCGCCACCCACCTCCCCTCGAGGAGGGTCAGAAAACTTCACGTGGCCAAAGCCAGCCCAATTCAGACCTGAACTACCCCCAGAAGGGCCTTATTCTTCCTTAATTACAGGTGGAATGAGAACAGGTTTAATTTAGACACTACTGGTAGGTGCCTGCAGCGAGGTAAGATGAGACTGAGCTGAGCCATGTGGAACAAGGCACAAGTGGCCAAGGTGAGCCCAAACCCACCCAGCCGTCTTCCCATTTATCCTAAAGGGAGGAATTCAGCACCTCACAAAAACATTCCATGGCAGCAACACCAGCACATTGGCCTCTGCAAAACCCACGAGCAAAGCCCAGCGAGTGCTGTGCACACCGCGCCACTGACTGCCACCACAAGCCGTCTTGGTATGACCATGAGCCATCTTGGTATGACGCGGGCTTAACCTTCCCACATCAGCAAGAAATTTTATATTGGACATGTAGGTCCCTTCCTTCAACACAAAGACATTGACTTCAATCAGATTCACCAGAAGGAACATTAATATCTATTGTACAGAAGCGTAAATCTGGACAAATTATCAAGCAGCTAATTTCATTAGAGGGTGAAGAAGCTAGAAGAGGAATGCTATTCAGCCCTGTGACACGCTGCTATCTCATGCTGGGACCACACTTGCTGTGCTCCAGATTTGAAACCCATATTATAGGAGGACAGCACATGCAAAAACAGGACTTGAGACCTTCACTTTCAACTTTCATCTGAGGAACTCAAAGCACTCAACTCGCTCTGCTGCATTATATTTTCTGTCCCCCCCTAAAAGGAGGACAAGATTGTGCCATACACAAAATGACCACTGAACCCACTAGAAAACTGACAAGATAAATTTACTTAACAACTCTCAACAATTCTCCATGTCAGCTTCCCTCCGCAAAATGCTGGAGGCACATTTTATAAGTACTTTCCCATCTTGCATTCATTTGGTCTCTGTTGAACATACTTTAAATTCTCTTCAAGTACATACAGGTATCCTTAAAGTCTAAAAATACTATTTTATTGCGCTACACTTGCATGTACCTTCTGCCCAGGCATGTGCTTTTTACCTAACAGACTCCAGCTAGTAACTATTTCTATTTTCTGGTAGGTCACTGCTACATCCCATTACTGAACAAAGTCCCCAAAAAGCTTCTCTGGCTGCACTTTACAGTTGTTATTTCACAGCTTTCCACCCACTGCCTCTGACTGTTGTACCTCAACACAATGAGGACATCACACCAATACTCTGTGACTGGGTAGAAGAAAGTGGAGGTAAAGCTGAAAGCCTGCTTCGGTGCTTTGCAAACAGGCTTTTTGAGTTGTCAAGCTGGGTAGGTACACCAAAAGTAGACTGGTCTTGGCCCTCCTTTGACGCAGAAACATTAGACAGAAAGATACACCCAGTGGCTGCCCACCTTCACTATACTCAGATGTGAACCCCACCTTTTCACACAGACCTCACGCTTAACTGAAGGTTTTGATCTGATCAGTCTTGAAAGAAAAACAAGAAATATGTTTTTAGCATACCATCTACCTATACCAGTTGAATGTGTGCCCTCAAAGCCACTCATAACTAAACACTACATCATAGATAGCACAGATCACCCTGCATGCTTCACAGGGAGCAGCTCTGTTAACCCCTGTGTCCCGGCCAAACACCAACACTGCAGTCTTCTCCTCCCATAGTTTTGCTCACAAACGGCACGTTCCCAACAGCCCTCTGGAGTTTGGACCACATCACCATCAAGAAAAGGCCCAGAAGCTGCAGGAGGTCGTGCTTAAGGTCCCTGAGTCAGTTTTCTCACATGGGGATTAACAGGGATTCTGCACTGCCATTAATAATTATGATCAATTGTAACCTACTTAATAAATGGTTCGGTATATGGTTACTTGTGGTCAGCGACCTAAGCAGGGATGCAGAAAGGTTTGACGCTCTGTCAGAGGAAGTTACTGAATGTCCATTGAAACTCGTGATGACTTTCCTTACCCTACAAAATATCGCAGGCAGTTTAAGCATGATCTGATTTACAGTTATGACATTTCTGTTTACATGTCATGAGGTACATGTCAGGGGAGAATTTGACTTTCACATGTTGAAAACTGAAGTCAGGTTTCCCACTCCCCTTTGGAGGGAAGGGGGAAGTCAGGCAGAACGGATGCATTTTTCTAGAAGACACTTTCTTCAGGATGCTGCTCCATGTGCAGGTGCCCTTGGCTCTGGGTGCAGGGGAGCAGTGGCTCCCCACCTCCCCACATGCAGCTCACGGTTGTGAAGTGAGAGGGCAAGGAGCTCCCTTTTACTCGCCCCTGAAACTTCTGCCTCTACCTTGATTATTTCCTGTCTTAATTCCGAATGGCTCTTAGTCTTCCCCACTCTCAAAAGCATCTACTGCGAGCGTTTTCCTTGGTTGGATTCATTCGATGGGAATATTTCTTTGCCCGGGATATTTGGGACAGAGATGTATGCACAAGTCGTACGTGGCACATCCACTGCATGCTCCCACAAAGTATGAGGCTCTACCAACACACAGCCAAAACTGTCTGCACATCCCCACTAATGCGTGGAGCCACGTGGATGGGCACAGACCTTGATCTGCCTCAGACACCTGAAAAAACAATCCCTCGGAGGAACCCCTGCTCTGATAGAATCTCTGTTAGTCCAGAAATCCCAGAAAAACACACAAAATACTCTGACTCCACCAAAACAAACTCTTCCCATGATATGCTGTATCATAAGCTTTCTCTCTGCCCAATGCCCTTGAAACCATCCTCACTCTTCCCGCCTCTCCCTTTCCACAGCATTTCTCAGCCTCCTCCTGCCCGGCTCTTCTCTCGCCTGTGTGAGCCCATATGCCTTCATTGGTCGCTGCTTCATGTCTTTCCTCAAAAGAACCTTTTTCACTGACAAAACATCACACAATTATCATGAAACTAATGGGCTGTGAGTTCTCTCCTACCCCTGATACAACAGTAGCATTCTTCTTCAGCACAAATGCCTAGCACTTAATACTTTGAGGCATGCAGCCTGGCTTTGTCTATTATTACAAAGAATAAGTGTTTTTGTCACCTCTGGTCTCCATCTCAGCGCGCACAACCGCTCCGCACTGTTGCACTGGAGAGCTCTGCAACAATCTCAGAAATTATCCTGGCGCACCCTGCCTTGCCAGACTTCCTTTTCAGCGAGTTTCTCCTATTACTAGAGTTTTACCACAGCATTAATTCTGCATTCGCAGTATTACCAAGGACGAGTGTTAAAAAAAAAATCTCATGAGTTTTATCTTTCCTTCTTCTCATCATGAGACTAACTTAAAAATGGTAACTTTTAAGAACCTGCTGATGTTGGAGTCTTTTTATATAACTTGGGTTTGGGATGTTAAGGGTCATGTTTTCAGGCTGTTTTCCATAAATGTAGGGGCTAGAAATCTACTTTTGCTTTCCTAATGAAAGCTCAGATTTGCATTTACTAATCTGACTTAATAAGCTACTACCCTTAGGAAAAAAAACAAATCTGAGTTTCACGACAAAATTGCAGCAGCGGATGGGAGCCCATGTAGGCACCATTTTTTCTCTTCTTCTAAAAATGACTAATTCAGTCTCAGTAGACAAGTGTACACATGGCAGCTAAAACAAGCTGCATCCCTTCTCTCAGTTTTCTGCCTGAGCATCCCATCAAAAGACGTGAGGAGGGTACAGACCTTGCTTGCAAAACCCCCAGGTTGGCAGTGGGGTGCAACCCCAGTCACGCTCCACCCCTGGGGAAGACTCACAAACAGCAGCATATAAATGCAGTCACCAGCAGAGGATTTCCAAGTAAAACCCTTTACGGGCTCTCAGAGAGGTGTTTCAGGCCGCTACTCTGATATCGAGGTCATTACTGCATGTGCCCCAGCAGCCCAAAGAACATGACTGAAGAGGACCTGCTTTACATGTGCTCATTTTTCTATTCTTGGAAGCACTCTGCATCGCATTGGTAACATTTAGCTCTCTGGCCTAGCCAGGAGACACTCCAAGCATTCAGCCCATCTTATGTGATAGGATCCGAGAAGCTATATTTGTTCGTAAGCTGTGAATTGATAGCGGTAACATGCTGAGTGCACAGCGCCAAGTTTTATTGCTAGATATTTATCAGTAGAAGCCCAGAGTATGTTTATGCACTGGAAAATGACTCAAATTGAGTCATTTCGGGAGATTTAACTCCCCCTTGTAGCTACCAGCATATGGGAACACTGCCAGTCTGTCTCTATACGAAGAAGCAGACCCCAGTCTGCAGTCTGCACTGTGCAGCTTACCCTGTTTGAACTGTTCCCAAGGATGACAAGACTTACATAGCAATGCTATTTTCTTAACAGATCATCCCCTTGGATTCACAGCAGTATCTACACGCCCTTGTGGCATCTGCTAATATGGCAAAGCTAAGAGTCACGGAAAAGATCATTAGATTCTCTTCTGGTTTGTGCACACACGCACCAAATTACCAGCGAAGTTGCAGTGCTGGCATCATCACTGCTAGTGGGAGCTAGGAGAAGACTCTCCTGTATTTGGAGCAGCTGGTGGATGTTGCAGGGCCAGCAGTGAGGCATGCTGAGTGGCATCAAGTGCTAACGGAGGTGGCCAGTTCTCCACCTAAGGATTTGTAGTTGCAGCTCATCTTCCAAGGAAGCTCTTGGCGCAATAAATAAAACAGAAGGATCGGTTGTACGCAGCATTTAGCTTCAATGGGGTTTAAGCCTGCAAGACACTGCACAGCTCCCAGGTGGTGAAACCCTTCTGGAAGCATGCTGAAGATGCTCAGGATACACGAGAAGCCACGCGCTGTCACGCAGCATCCAGGTGCTCAGGTTTTGGTTTGGCTGGTCACATGGAGCTGTCAGCACGTGGCAGAGAAATGCTGCAGCACTGTGCTCAGTCATTACGGGAGCCTAAAACTTGACAGGAATGGATGTTTTTCATAGCAGTAGAAGCTGTAAAATCTTTCTCTCTTCTGTCATTTGTGAAAAGGAGGGTACCCCTCTGCTCTGCCTCACGTTGGTCAACCCGTCACTGACAACGAGTCAGCGGAGGTTGCTCTGGGCTTATCCCAGCCAAGAGAAGAATGTGGCTTCTCTAAAAAGCATGCATCTCCAGAGATGATCCCCGCAAGCAATACTTCATAATTTCAGATAAATATTTATCAAAAATAAGCTAAGTTGTGCTACCATTAACTCCCACTGCCTGGTTCTGGTGCTCAGAGAGAAAAAAAAAAAAACAGCGTAAACAATCCAGTCTGCAGCTTAAATAAGATTATGTGACAAATCAGCTGAGTAAAACCAAGCCATAAGGACAATAACAATTAATAGTATTCATCTCCACTCCAGCACATATAAATGTGTGCATATATATATATATATATATGCACCTTCAAAACAGATTAGCACAGTACTCACTCTGAGTGACATAAAGGCCCTCTGTTGACTTATCTTCATGCCCATCGAAGTCTCTGCTGGCTAGCTGCCTATTGGCTGTCTCCAGTCGTTCTGCAAAAAACAGGAAATACTTTAAGTATATGTATATAAAATTGTAGGCCAACCAAGAAAATAAGATGCATGCCAGCAGAGCAGTATAAATAGACTCTCTGAAGGAGGACATTAAAATGGAGGCTGACACATACATAAAAGATGAGGCCTGTGACCTCTTCCATGAAGCTGTGTCATTCAGATTTACAGAAACTGGGGGAAAAGCCTCTACCATCCATAGCTGACGTGTCCAAGCAGTTCATCTCTCACTCTGTCCAAAACACGCGAGGCATTTCTAATCTGAATTACCTAGCGTTGCACAGGAAAGGGTGTCTTTCTGCAGTGGTGTGCGGCTGCTGGCGCAGCAAGACACCCTGGGGGAAGGCAACCCCCAGCCTGGTGACACCCATCCCTGGGGACACCCTGGGAAAGGAGCAGTTTTCTGCAGCAGGGAACAATTTCCCCTGGGAAGGGCCTGCCTCCCTCCTCCAAAATGATCATCCAGCCCCCTTACACTGTTGCAAAAAGCATGAGCCAGCTTGCAGAAGGCATCTCTCTGCCCAAAGACGTATTAAAGTACTCCTGTCAGGCACCTGGACAGGTAATAGCTCAAAGCCATAGTCAAAGGCACTGTCTGAAGCTGTCTCTCATATTTTGCCAGAAGGTTTCTTTGCAGCTGGGGAGGGGTGACAGCAGTTTTGTCTTATGCCAATGAGCAGGGCCTGATTTCTCAAGAAGTTTATCTAAAACGCACTCCTTTAAAGCCTACTACTCTGGAGCTTGTAAGAAGTGGAACGCTATATCAACTGGAGGGAGAAAAAATGACAGAAGCAAGCATAACGTACCACGGAGATCCCTGTTGAAGTCATGAAGTCTCCTAATTTCTCCTTCAAGTTTGTTCCTCATCGCTTTGTCCAGAGACTCCCTCTTAGTGGTGGTCTTGACCAGGCCCTCATAAGCTTCTGAAATCCTCTGAATCTCTATTTCAAACTGAAGGAGAGAGAGCTTCTGTTAAAGCCCAGCAGGAGCAGATCCCATCTCAGTGTTTGCCCAGCATGTTTCAATGGGGTGCAGGGCCTGGGGCAATGCCCGTGCCGAATGCCACACCAGCCACCACTTAGATTAGCTGTAAGCTCTGCACACCACCAAAAAAGCTTTATGCTCGGCTCTGATCTCACGTCAGTCTTAAACTATTGTAGTCCACCCCTTTCCAACCTTGACGAAACACTGCTCTGAACAAAAAGAAACTATAACAATCTAAACCAATTGTTTGGGGTTTTCAATCCTGTTAACTTCATCTCCCTTAAATCTGGCTAACTGCAGGCAAAGGAGGCAAAGGAAGCCCTCAGCAGTGAACTTACATCTTAAGACCCAAACCCAAAAAACTGACAGGAGGATAGTTCTAGGCAGAGTTTTGCTGTTCAGGTCAATCCATTCCAGCTCTTTTAATAAACTAATGTCTTGTTAAGTGCTTTGCTGCAATTATTGCTGCAGGAATGATCAACACCGATGTGGGAATCTGCTCCTGCATGCCTAACCCTTGTGTTTGTAGAAAAAAAGCTTGATAATGTGCACAGGCTGGAAAACCAAGAGATATATATAGCCTCCCACATACCTTTCTAAATCTGGTGCTTTTTTAGCCTCTTGAATCATGGGTGGGACGGATTAGTGATTTGTGAAGCCAGGGTGCAAGCCCACCTCCACTTGCTGTGGAGGTAGATCCCTCTCCAAGGCCCGTTAAGCTTTAGGTGTAATTAGCCAGCTGCAGCACTTCTTGAAGAATAAAAGCTCCAGGGATGCTGGAGCTGTTACCCTGCATATATATATAGAACCTGCAGCCAGGCTCCAGCAGCCTGGGCCTGCGCTTCCAACGATACCGGGGCCACTCTCTGGATACAGGCCATGGGCACGTGGCACCTCCAAACCACACACAGTGAGGAAAACCTGGCAGAGCCGTGATGGGGAAGCACGGTTCCCTTCCCAATTTCTACTTTCAACTTGCTCAGGCACAAAAGCTGATACAACTGGCGATGTGCAAAGCCCACAGTGTGGCCCTAGTGACATCAGCAGCTTTGGATTAGTAACTTCCTGGGTATCACATCACCTATCTCACACTGGTGTGATTTAACAGCTCGCAGGTATTTCACACACATACAAGCCACTCCCCTACATACATGACATTAAAAGGGACCATACGCAGATTGGTTCTCAGTTGATAACTCTCCACAGCTCCAAGAAGAGGATGACCTGTTGAACTGGCTGTATCCCATGCTATGACACTCCTTGGGTGAACTACAAACTTAGTCAGATTATTCTGACAAGCAAAACATTTTGGTTTTTTAAAGCAGGAGCTCCAGGAAGCCCCGTTACATTTTCCTTAACCACATCTAGAAAGGCAGGTCCTTCTTCCGCACTCTGCTGACGCATAGCCAGACAGCGTGTTCCCACCACGAGGACAGCACACTCAGAGTAACGCTGCATAAATCCAAACCTGTTTGAAATTCAGACTGAACCTTACTATGGTTCAAAAAAGTGTTATTTTTCCTCATATGCATGGCAACACAACCTTGTACAAAGCCTCATCAAAAAGTCTGAACTTTTTGGAGAAAATCAGCTGGAGTACTGTGTGCAGTTCTGGGCCCCACAATTTAAGAAGGAAGTGAAGATCCTTGAATGTGACCAGAGGAGGGTAACAAAGCTGGTGAGAGGGCTGGAAGACATGTCCTGCGAGGAGCAGGTGAGGACCCTGGGTTTGTCTAGCTTGGAGAAGAGGAGGCTGAGGGGTGACCTCATAACTCTCTGCAGCTTCCTGAGGAGTGGATGTGGAGAGGGAGGTGCTGAGCTCTTCTCCCTGATATCCAGTGACAGGATGTGTGGGAACAGTTTTAAGCTGCACCACGGGAGGTTTAGACTGGACACTAGGAAGCATTTCTTTACCAAAAGGGTGGTCAAACACTGGAACAGGCTTCCTAGAGAGGGGGTCGGTGCCCCAAGCCTGTCAGTGTTTAAGATTCATTTGGGCAATGCCCTAACTTGGTCCGCCCTGAATTGGTCAGGTAGTTGGACTAGATGATCCTTGTAGGTCCATTCCAACTGAAGTAGTTGGAATAGTCTCTTCTATCTTATGACTATGACCTACAATCAAAAATCTGTTTCATGTGAATTTTCTATAATCAAAATGACATGTCGATCAGTTACTCCAATAACAGCATAGTTTCAGCTACTTGATTCTGTTACAGCTTTTTCTTTATAACAGTGCGATCTCCACTGGCAAAAGTTTTCTCTTCCTATAAGTAGTTAGAGGCTATATTCAAGCTACCTCACATTGCTCTCATTGACCATTTAAGCAGATTGAGCTTCTCTCTCCGTGAAAGGAAGGTTTGTCTTAGCAAAAATAATTTTTAAAGCACTTTCCTGAATCCTTACTATGTGATCCCAACCAGATACCGTGCTCAGCTGGGTGCCCTGACACACGCTGGCTCCCGCACCTCTCCTCTCCTGGGTGAGCCCTTATCTGCAGAAGAAGCCTACTCCAGAGAGCTCCTACCACAGCAAAGCACATTTGCCAACACGGCAGCGGGCTTCCACAGCCCAACAGCCCTGCCCAATGCTGCTGGTTACCACAAGGGCTCTGCTCTGCCCATTATCTGCCATTATTTCCCAAAACATATGATCACACAAGTCTCCTGCAGGCCCAGAGGCAAAGACTTGCTACAGGAAAGAACCTCCATCACCACTGAACAAAATTAAAGCAGAAGAACAGCCATAAATTGTGTTGGCGTTTCTCAGCAGCTCTGGGATTTCCTTCCCCTTCTTCTATGGAGGGGAAAAAACAGTTCAGCCTCTTCTCCTCCTGGTAGCTCCTAGAGCTGACCCACTCAAATAACCCACAGACATAGCATGGGGAAGAGCCAGCCCAGCCTGGCAATTAAACTTCAGCAAGGTAACACCACTCAACAAAAAACAACAGCAAAAACCCCCCAAAACCAGAAAGTAATGCTTCACTTTTGCAAAAAAAAAGCTCAAAAAAAAATGTGTACAAGCCTTCTTCCCCTCCAACTCTTTTTAGGTAAGAAAACCAGACAACTTGTCAAAGAGCACAGGGATTAATCAGCACCTTGTACCTCTCTGCAAACAGTCTGTTCAGACACAATTGAGAACTTGACAGCCCTCAGGGCAGATCTGTTCATATGAACACCCTGGAAGCCCTCCACATCAAGCTGATTTTCTGTAATTTCTTCTCCTATTCTGTAATGGTAAAAGTGATGGGAAGGTGGTCCTACCTAGAATATACTTGTTACACGCAGACAAACAAAAAGGACTCCTCATGATCCTTCCACTTCCAACAAGAGGGAAGAGTTTTCACACTCAAAGTATGTAATTTAACTCACTGTCATGTTTTCAGAGCTGATGTTCAGCTGAAACTGTGGGAACAGAGGAGGATCTGTCCTGTCCTTGTGTTCAAACACAGAAAAAACAGCATGGAAAGGATACTGTGTGTTAAGGCTTTGGGTTCAGGACATTTTCCTGAAGAGAGAATGCACTTGAGCATCTGTTTCACTTTAATACTCTGCTTACATACCCCCAAAGTCAATGGGACTCAAGTCCACACTCTGTTGACTGAAGTGAGACTTCAGCCCGTGCTTGAATACCTTTCTGTTGGTGTCTGATGCAATCGACTTGCAGGGCATCCAAGATAAAGAGAGAGCTGTTTCCAAGAGTGTAAAAGGAAATTGGAATATTTTTAGGGCATCACACTCAAATACCTTTTACTGAACAATGCAGCTTTTGTAAAATTAATAGCTGGAATATTTCTTTTTGCCCACAAAGGCCACCGAGAAGTCAGCATTAAAATCTCTGCAGACATCTTCCCAAATAGTTAACATTGCTACAAAAATTTCTCAACTTAAGTTTAGGAAATTCTGTGAATAAACTCAACTCGTCTGGTTGCTGAGAAGGAGACTGCAAAGATGACAGCAGCTACAAAACAACACATCTTTCTTCTAACCTGTTTGAACTTTCTGGTCACAGATTTTCCCCAAAGCTGAGGCTGGGACATGCTCTCTCAGAGCTGCCTCTCCTCCTGTGAAGGGCATCTCTAAGAACACCCTGATCCCACACAGCACAGAAGAAAATGAACTCCTATTTAGACTCCTAAATTGAGAGAGAAAATATCTGCAGCCTAATCCCATTTATGTGTAAGCGGTGGGAAGACATAAATGATTTGCCAGTGTAGGATCCTAAATAACTCATTTGGTCTGGGGCCTTGGGACTCAAAGCCAGCAGATCTGGGGAGCATCTCTGCATTGCCTTCAGGGAACTCTCATTTTTAAGCAACTTCTACTGACTTGATTTGACTCTTCATTTTGTCACACTGGGCAATGCAGGAGATGTCATCCTTCTCCACTGAAAATGTCACGCTTGCATGCAGAAAAGATAGCGCAGGATCTCTTTGTAGAAGAGTTTTTGAACAAAATCTTTACCAAATGGTTCTTTCAGCTAAGAAGGCAGCGCTTTTTGAAGTGTCTAACATCAGCTCTTAGAAACCCATACAGCAGTCACTGAAAGTGTCTGAGACAACCAAACTAACGCATGTCCAAAACACAGGCAACACCACTGACAGCTGTTACACTTCCAAAGAGCATGAAGCACCATGTGAGCTTATTGTGGGGAGCAAAACCACTCTGGACAGATGTGGCCATGCTTCTCTTCCACAACTCTGCTGCCTGTACAGATGGTGCAGGACGTGGCTGCCCCAGGAGCAGACTCTGTCCATGGAAGACTTCCAGAGAAAGCTCCAGTGAGGCCAGCATGGAAGGCGAAAATCCCCAACTGAGACACATGTGATGAGCTGCTCTGTTTTTCCCTAGAGGAAGGGGAGGCCATGGGCCTTGGGGCACAGGATTACACTACTGGGAGACCACCATGAAGAGGCAAGGGTTAGAGATGGCCACTGGTGCATCCCCATTGCAATGACATGACTGTGAAGAAGAGCTTGGGGGACCCAAATGCAGAAGCACCAAGATAGTTGCACTGCCCCAGCCCCATCCACCCGTCCACGTACCTTCTGCAGCTTGTCTGCCTTCTCGTAGTACCCCTCCAGCTCCTGCCGCAGCACATGGTTCTCCTCAGAGAGCATCTCCACCATCTGCTGCGCCCGTTCCACGATGGCGAAGGCGTCAGGTGTCAGCTGCTGGCCCGGTGGTGTCGGTGTTGGCGGCTGGGCAGCAGCAGGGGTAGGCAGTGGTGGCAAGGCTCCTGGGAGGAGGGGGCCGGTGGCAGCAGTGGTGGCCTGTGAGGACATGGGGCTGTGCTGCTGGGCCGGCGGCGGTGGGAAGGGCGGCTGGCATTGTCGGCTGCAGGGAAGCACACGCAGGGGAGGCATTAGAGCCACGCGCCTTCGAAATGCACACAGGAGCTTTCACCTAATGACTGCATGGTTTATTAATAGGGTTATAACTGTACGGTTGTGATTCCAGTCCTTAGTCACTCCTAAATACCAACAATTGCAGCAGGGACCAGGTAAATTGTCTCCTTGCCTGCTCTTGACAGTGCTGTATACATCTGGCATGAATGGATAAAGGAAGCATTGACTCAAAACCAGTGTTTTTGCCTAGGTGTGCAGCTAATATTTCAGCAGCCAGCCAGTCTCTCCCTGCCCCCCCTTGCCACAAGCCCCACCGCTGAGAAGCATAAGCCAGCGGGCACGGAGGAAACACAAGGGATGCATTACTCACCCTTCGAACACCGCTCCCTGCCTGGAGCGAGACCGACTGATCAGCCGAACTGGGAGGTGAAAGGAAGTGATGTGAGCAAAGCAGCGTCCCTGAGCGGCTTTAGCAAGCGGCAAAGGGAAGGGCTGCTGTGGAGCCGCTGGAGGCACAGCCCTGGTCAATCACAGCAAGCCACTAAAGCCATCTTCCGGCGCGAGACCTCATTGTGTCACTCCCTGACTAACGGCATCCATCACACACCAGGCTCATCTCAGGGAAGGATAAGAAGCGAGCTGGTGGTGGACCTGCTTGTGGGCTAGGCTTTCTGACAGTGGGAGGCTCTTTAATTCACCCAAGTCACAACTTGCAATGGCTGGAGGATAACCCAGGAGGACATCTTAGCCGTGAGGGCACCTCAGTGGCTGGTGGCCAGGTGGGACCAGAATCTCTCACTTCTGTCCTGCATTTCAGCCCTGTGAGCTCAAGAAGGCAGACTGCCTCTGTTTCAAAAGGGGGAAATTCAGGCAGGGAATAGCTCAAAGCTTGTCTGCACCAGACCCATCTCCACCCCTCCATCCACTGCACAGGCAGCCTCGGAGCCTCAGCCAGGGTGAGTGGCCCCATGCAGAGCCTTGCTGTGCACAGGCTGAGCCACTCCTCAGCCCAGATGTCAAAGTTGTGAAATTTCTACACTGATTCAACCCAGACCATGTGGGACATCTGCGTTAGAGACCAGTTTGGCTAGAAAATAAGCTGGCTGCTGGACTCCATATGAAGTCTGCAATCAAGCACATTCTGAAAGTTGTCTTTTAGCTTAACCACAAGCTATTAGGCTTCTGTAGCTACCGTTGCCTTTATTTCTGTACCCTACATGAGGCAGGAGACCTAACGAACAGATGTATTTACCCCATTTGGCCTCAAAGACCCATGAATGCTATCTTTTAGACAGACAATTTTGTGCTGTATATACAGCATAATAAATACATAATGAATTGATTACCGTTGTCTTGAGCACCTACACAGCTTCTCAAAGAGAGGTTTTCAAAAGCTCTCAGTGTTGGCCTAATTTTACTGATAATAACCCATTGCTGCCTTCAACTGCCACAGAACAAGATGAAAAGTGAAGGCAATTTTAAAGCCCTGCTCTACAAGTGAACAGCAGTGCTCTAACAAGCTTGTCCCCACCAAGCCACACAACAGCGAGGAAAATGAGCAATTCAGCCGTATCTTCTGTCCAAACTAGAAGGAAAGAAAACAGGGCCCTGCGGCCCCCCAGACGCAGCACACACACAGCCCCAAGCTCCCATCCCAACTCTTGGGCTTTGTCCAATGCATCAACCATGGCACAGAAAGACATTGAAATGGAGCCAAGACCAGTGATGAGTCCATTCCCGAATGCTGCTAACCTGCCCAGCAGGACAGACCCTGGTCCAGGTTTGATATCCTCAGGAGAAAGATCCCAGCCAAGCTTGTGCAGCCAGCACTGGGAAAACCTGTACTGAGCTCACCCTGGCCTCAAGATGGCTTTTCCCTGCACAGCATAGATATACCCTAAGGTTGTGTCTCCCCTAGTAAATTAAACATCCATGGAGGCAGCTCAGGAGCACAGGAGAGGAGCCACTCCCACCCGGCAGCTCCCAGGGTCAGGAGGGTTTGCTCTCAGCCCCCAGGCATGTTACTTCTCTGGCAGAGATGCAATCTAATGACTTAGGAGCTTAATATCTACAGGAAGTGGATAAAACTTTCCAAAGGACAGTAACACAGGGAGGTGCTGTATGACACTTTACGTATGGCCAACAAAACATACAGTAATTCATAGAGTCATGGAATGGTTTGGAAGGCACCTTTAAAGATCATCTAGTACGATCCCCCTGCCATGGGCAGGGACACCCTCCACTAGACCAGGTTGCCCAAAGCCCCATCCAACCTGGCCTTGAACACTTCCAGGGATGGGGCATCCACAGCTTCTCTGGGCAGCCTGTTCCAGTGCCTCACCACTCTCAGTGAAGCATTTCTTACTAATATCTAATACAAATCTACCCTCTTTCAGTTTAAAACCATTACCCCTTGTTGTATCACCACAGACGGGTAAAAAGTCTCTCTCTCTTTCTTATGAGCCCCCTTTAAGTACTGAAAGGCCACAATTAGGTCTCCCTGGAGCTTCCTCTTCTCCAGGCTGAACAACCCTAACCCCCTCAGCCCGTCTTCATAGGAGAGGTGCTCCAGCCCTCTGATCATCTTTGTGGCCTCCTCTGGACCCACTCCATGTCTTTCTTGCACTGGGGACCCCAGAGCTGGACGCAGTACTCCAGGTGGGGTCTCATGAGAGTGCAGTAGAGGGGCAGAATCACCTCCCTCAACCTGCTGGCCACACTTCTTTTGATGCAGCCCAGGATACTGTTGGCTTTCTGGGCTGCAAGCACATGTTGCCAGTTCATGTTGAGCTTTTCATCCACCAGCACCCTCAAGTACTTCTCTGCAGTGCTGCCCTCAATTCCTTCATGTCCCAGCCTGTATTGACATTGGAGATTGCCCTGACCCACATGCAGGACTTTGCACTTGGCCTTGTTGAACTTCATGAGGTTCACACAGACCCACTCCTCAAGCCTGTCAAGGCTCCTCTGGATGACATCCCTTCCCTCTACTGAATCAACTGTACCACTCAGCTTCATGTCATCTGCAAATTTTCTGAGGGTGCACTCAATCCCACTGTCTACGCCACTGATGAAGACATTTAATATGATTGGTCCCAGTACAGACCCTTGAGGGACACCACTCATCACTGGCTTCCACAGGGATATTGAGCCATTCACTGTAACTCTGGATGCAGTTATCTGGGTAATTCCTTATCCATCTAACAGTCCATCCATCAGACCCACATTTTTCCAATTTAGAGGCAAGGATGTTGTGGGGGACCATATCAAAGGCCTCACAGAAGTCTTAGGTAGATGACATCCATAGATCTTTCCTTATCCACTGATGCAGTCACTCCATCGTAGAAGGCCACTAGATTAGTCAAGCTTGACTTGCCCTTGGTGAAGCCATGTTGGTTGTCTCTAATTACCTCCTTGTCTTCCATATGTTTCAACATAGCTTCCAGAAGGATCTGTTTCATGATCTTATTGTTTCTTAAGAAACACTGCAAAGTTTTATCTATTGTTGCTGGTGAAAGCTCTGCTTGCACTGGCCCCGCTCATGCGTCCCATGCTACAGTGTGCATCACAGAGGCAACACAACAGCATGGAGAAGCAGGAGAAAGGCAACTACAGCAGCTACACATAAAAAACCCTCACCAAATGCCATGCTAGCTGAAGCCAAAACTCATCCCACCAGAGGAGAGGACGCTACTGCAGCTCTTTCCTCTGTACTGACTGCAGTGATTTGCTGTGGTGCTCAACACTGCCTTAGCAGGATGGGGGTCATTCCAACAGGGAGCCTATCATTTTAATTTCAGGATGTTAGGTTGCCATGCTCTCTTGCATTTGTTATCAGAAAGGAAAGGGGCATGCACCCCCACCCCCAAGGTGACTTTATGGCTGGTGTATCTGCACTGTGGCCTTTAGATGGTGCTCAGGAAAGCCCAGGGCTGTACAAGGAAGCACATCACGACTTCTCCTGAAATCAAAAAGCAGTGGGCCCAAGGTAGCCCCAGAGCTCCTGGACACTGGCAGTGGGATAAGATGCTGCTCCCTGCTCACCTGCCTTTGGAGTATACTGCTTCTACAGCCTCACCACTTCTATCTCCTGTTGGGACCTTGCAGCAGGATGCCCTGGGGAGGGGGGGGTACACTGACCTGGGGGGCTCAGTTTACCTTCCTTAGACCAAAACTATGTCTCCTAGCAGTGCCTGGCAATCCGAGGCCTTGTGAACCAGCGAGCACAGCGAGCCCTGTGCAAGCTGCTCTGCAAATGGCCAGGACAGCCCGATATGGGCACAGCTCTCACAGCATTCCACAGTGCCCTTCTCATTCTGGTGCCCCAAAATGTAAATCTCAGCAAGGGACTCCACACTCATCTCAGGATTGGTATGCTCTTTTGCTTGAAAATCTGAACAATAAAGGGAATCATGAGCAGTGGAGCAAGGGATGTCACTCATGACGCAAAAGATGCTCCACAAGCATGTGCAAACGCAGCCAAGCACACGGCACCTTCTCCGCGCGGCTCACAGCAAGTCTGCACTTGTGTGTTTTTCCATGGCAATTAATTAAACTAAGTGTGAGTTTATTTGGCTTTACCAAAATAAAAGCCACAGCTGATTTTATACAAGCAAAAGCCTGCCTGTCTGGACACAGTTATACCACTACAAAGACACAGATTTGCTACAGGTACAGATTTTCTTACTTCCTTATGGAAATAGGTTACAGCAATATAATTAAACTGATAGCTAAACCAGTGGAGATACAGCAATTTTTCTTTTTCATAATGAAGTAGTACAATCTTTGGTCATAGATACACTCTTTAAATGCTTGAAGGAACTCGACCCTGCACTTTAGGGAAATCTCAACCTCCCATCAATTACAGTTTTTCACATGCACTTCAATCTGTCTGGCTTTACGCTAAAGAGGGAGGAGAGATCCCCAGTATCTGCATTTTCTTGAACTGAAAACCACTTAAGCCACTAAAGAGTTACACCCTGTAACAGCAGCCAAGTAGCAGAGTCTCCATAGCCAGGGCCATAGGAGAGATTCATCAAAGTGTTTTCCAGCTTGGAAACTAAACATGCAAAATCAACATTACATCTCTTGAAGCACATCTGTTCAACATAATGAACACGTTTCTGACTTTCCTTTTACTTGCTTAATCTATCCCAATTTAATTCTGACTAAGCCTAATTGCATATACACTTTGAGATTTTGCATAAAATCAACACAGCGATTCATATTAACAAATCAACATTTGTAGAAATAGGAAAGTTATAACACAGCTTAGTTCACATCCAACCTCTCACATACAGCTCCAAAGAAATGAAGCAATCAGGATTATCCTGAGCTCCAGACTTAGTAAAGAATGGCATTCTCAAAATGCTTCTACTGTATTTTAAACATTGATCTTACTCTGCATTAGAGCAGGTTAAAATCTTCCAGCCGAACACATTTTCATCGAAAATCATCCTTAAAAGCATGAAACTGGGGAACATTACGAGTTTTAGATATCTCTGCAACACTTAGCTACATTTCTATTGAAAACCTATCTTTTTGTTGACATTATTGTAGAAGTAGGGCTCCTATGTACCTCTGCAATGCAACGCAAAGAATCAAAAAAGAAAAAATGAAAGAAACCAGCTTTTAGAAGAGCGAGCGCCATGCAGACAGTGAGCCTTTCAAGTGCTAACATGCTAGGGTCACCAGACTGCACCCTCTCTCTGAAGTGATGTATATCTTGCTATACATGAAATAGCTTTCTATATATAGCTTGCAATACAGTGTCTTCAGAAAAATACTTGAGCATGGACTTCGCTTTCATGAGAAAACCAACAGAATTCAGCAAGCCCACCTAAATCTCCAAATTTAGGCATGGTCTTAACACACCTGTTGCACTGGAACCCTTGGGGGCAAGAATGATCAACACACAGGAATTTGGGGGGGAAATTTTTAGCTGAATGTAGGAATAAGAAAACCTGAAAAGGCAATTAATGATAAAATCCCCTTGCTGTTGACCACCAGGAAACTGTAAATACAGAGCAGCTATTGCTCGATAAAGTAGGGCAGTATTAGGAAGTAAGAAAACAAAAATCCCCGTAAATGTTCTGAAAAGGAAAGTCCACTTCTGCCTTGCTACAGGTACAATGCAGCTCTCCTCTATGTAGGGACAGAGAGCTGCCAGTGGAGAAAGGACTTTGTTTCCAAAATACCATGACATTTACATTCATAATTAAAATGCACTCCTCTAACCTATTTAGCTCATCTTTCTTGCAACACTTTACCTTCCTTTGCCTCTAGGGCAGACTGTCCTACTTCATCTCTTGAAGGCTCTCCCAAGGGACTTAATCTCACAACTTCACACATCTAGTGTGGATGCTCCAGCTCAGTCAGCAAAGAGAAAGAGGCATTTCTGGAGTGTAGTTCTTCGAAGCTGCCTTAGGCTTTTACCTTACAGAGAGAGTAAAAAGTGCATGAAAGGTGCTTATTCCTGCCCATTGACCTGGAGCCTTGAGTCTGGACCTCAGACCCAGGTGTCCACTTGACTTCAGCTATGCCTTCTGCAGACTGAAGCAGACTTCCAATGTTGTTCTTTATAGCTATGAATAACATAGAGGAATCAGTGCTGTCACCGTGGGGCAAAAAATCAGAATCCTGGGAAAGTCAGCAAGCCCAGTCAAGTCATGGTGCAAGGAAACTCAGTTATAGACCCATCATTAAATGCTGATACAGTGAGAAATGGGAGAAGACTTTCCATAGCCAGGACATAGCCCTCATGGTATCCTCCGGTTTATGGAATCAGCAACAGTTGCAGCACCTTATAAACACAAAGGTTTATTTCAAAACCATTTTGCAGACTTGCAGAATTCACTATTTTGTTAGTGACGGTTGTTAGTGCTGGAAAGACTTGGCCCAGCTGCTTTGGGGGTGATTACATTAAGATTTTCAGGGCAAAATTATCATCTGAAAAGACACTGGATGTATTAAACATACCCTCTGTATTTAAGAGAGGGACAGGTTGTTGTATTTCTTCACAGGGATCCATACTCAGAAGAGACACTCTTTCTAAAGCCCAGCTGATTTTCAGCAAAGGAAAAGGTGCTTCCCTCAACCTCTGTGCTCCTAGAGGAACCAACAACACAGAAAGGTAAAGAGAAATGACACGGGCATCACCCAAGCCATGGGAATGGCTTCATTTCTCTTTCATTTATTTTTAATGAAAGGCAGATTAAACCAGAAGGAGAGGATACAAAACTCTTCTGCAGGACTGCCAGCATCTACATCAGCTGGCAGCGCAGCCTTCAACCCACGCTTGAGCTTGGGCTGTCCTCGCAGAGAATCACCAGCAGAAGTCAGCCTGGGTGTGACATCCCTCAGCTCGGCTATGCTGCCCACACACTGCCTGCCTGGGGTGTCTCCAGGAGGAAAAGGAGCTCCTTGTAGTCCCCTTAGTGGCCACAGACATTGGGCTGAATGAGTAAATATCAACAAGTTATCTGAAAACAGCAGTAATGAGTGTGAGGGTTTAACACACAAATAACCACAGAAACCACAAACTATTCCAGCAGTTAAATATAGGCTTCTACATCCAGGCAGGGTGGAATTTTATGAGGCATATGAAAAACTGGGATATCTTTAAAAACAACCCAGATTTATTCTTCAGTTCCATGCCATCTTTTAAAATGTATGGATCGGATCAGAATTTAAAGGTGCCTGCCATGAATGAAGTCCCCTCAGTAAGCAATGGTGTTTCCAGTTCAAGGCTTCATTTGCATTATACACCCTTTTTATTAACAGTGCAGAGAAAGAAATCATTCTGGATAAAAGACACCAGGATCTGACAAGGGCCACTGGGAGCAATGAAGAGGATTCATCGCATTGAGTGATCCGGATCACTGCTTAAGCAGGGCACAGAGAAACAATATGGACTTGAGCAAGTCCAAGTTCATCCACCCAGGAATAAATACAGCAGGGAATAAATACAGTAAAAGGGTGGGAAATCCTATCTTGGGCTGTGACCACCCTCACATGCCTGACTGGATAACAAGCTGGATGGGGAGCTCCCAGGGTGCCAAAGTCTGAAAAGGCAAGTGTTAATGAGCTACATAAATGAGGAACATTGAGTCGCATTGCAGAGGTGATACTATATCTGATTAGCCTCTGGTTCAGCTGGTACTGCAACTGTGTCCAGGTCAGCTTTCCACAGTGGAAAAAGGGATTTTGACAATAGTGAAATAATTACGGAGCTCCAGGTTCAACCTGTTAAATGCATTAAAGGACCGATAGCACAGGGCTCCTCACTGTATCTGACAAAGATATTGCAAAATCCCAACTGGTAACTAGAAAATACAGGCTAAAACTAAGATGCAGGTCTGTGCCAGAGATGGCAATTAGCTAGTGGAACAAGTCTGTAAAGGCCCTGATGGATTCTCCAGACAGAGAGTGTGATAATCACCAGGACTGAATGTTTCGCAAACTGGAATTAATTCACAGCTTTGTGCAAAAGACTAATTTAGATTATTTCCAAGCCCTTTTACCCGACAAGCTGTGACTCTCTAAACATGTACCTAAGGAAAGTTAGCAAAGACACCATTCAGGAATAGCTGCACATCTAGGAAAGGAAAAGTTTTCTAAAGATTATTACACTTGGCCAACTTAAAGCATTCAGAATTTGTGAGTCAGGGCTCTAAGCATCATGCAACTGGCTTAAAAATACTGATATTTTAAAAGGGGAACAAATATCGGTTTCTTTTTATTTGCCTTCTGGGTTTTTTTTTTGCCTTTTAAGCTTCAGTGTTCAAGTTCTGCTCTGCAGTTGTGATGTCCATTAAGTAGAGGTCATTAAGTCTAATTTTTATAAATGCTGAGATTACTGCAGCATCATATGACTCTAGAAGGTCTTCAGGAAAATACCAAATATCTTGAGATTTACAGTAAAGTTGTGAAATTTCACCACAGTGATTATAAAGGCAACGTTCCCTTTAAAACCAGCCAGCCACATGAAAAAAAAAAAAAAAAGACAAACCAAAAAAGCAAGTTAAACAGGAGCTTCAGTTATCCCACCTCCTTCAACAGCCCCCTGCCAGCATTTGTGGGTTTCCAGCCACACTTCCCTCATCACAGAAGGATTCGGGATTGGAGGGGGGTAGGGGAGGGGGGGATTGGTGACCTTACAGGTCTTTTCCATCCCTGGTATCTGTGGGTGCTTCCTCTGGACCGATGCAGCTCTTTTCTGGAAGGCAGAAGCCTGTTGCACAGTCCCTGTCCAGAGCAGAGGATGCCAGGCTGGATGGGCTGGGGAATGGATATGGCCAGGACAGAGGGAAGGAGATTCTGGGATATGAGATGCCCATCTGACCAGGGACAAAGCTCTGTTTCCATTAGCTTCTTTCCCAGGCCCTCCTGATGAGATGAAAGCTGGAATTTCTCACCTCACTTCCTCCTCTAACAGAAAAAACCAGCCTCTCCAAACCCTACTCTTCCATTAACTTTATGAAACTGGGCAGTCCCCTACCTCGACCTTTCTTATCAAGGTCCTCCATCCCGGCCAGATGGCTGGCTGTGAGCCTCCCCAGTGCCCAGGTAAGGGGGGAAGCACTGAGCAAAAGCAGAGGCACAGGAAGATTTGTGCTTGGGAGCAAGCCCGCAGTCTAAGGCAGCCCCCAGCTCACCTCCAGCAGTGCTCAGGGGCTGCCGCCCAGACAAATCCTCTAGCAGAGACAAGGCTGACATCCCCGGACAGGTAACCTGCCTTAACCCTCGCCACAGAGAGGAATATTTGGGGCAGAGGCCATTTTGTGAAATTGCATTTTAACCATGCTCATTCCAGACCTGGGCAAGCCCATCCTGTGACGCAGCCCGAGACGTGTGCAGGGATGCACCGGAGCACAGCTGCTGCAGACAGAGAAATGGAGAGTGATGAGCACGCTGGGATTACTGCCATTTCCTAATGGCTTTTGCCACCCAAATCTTCCCAGGTAACAAGGCCATAAGGGGATTTCGCAGCCTGTGGGGTGAGTTATAAACTGGGATATGGCACAGGAAAAGAAACCAAAAGACTTCATACAAATTAAGAACAAGTCTGGGTAATGCCAACACCGAATATTTCAGTGTGCTCAAAGTGAAAGGCTGACATTCCTGTATCAAAATATATCACAGAAAAAAGCCCGAGATGAGGATGAAGGCCACTGTTTGCCAACATCTCCTGCACAGCCACACATCCCTCCAGCTGCTGCACTGGGCAAAGCAATGGCACGAGATATAGTCTGCAAGTGAGCAACTGTCCTGCTAGTGTTAGTTACCACCTAAAATATAGCCGGCAGGAACACATAGGCAGGAAACATCCCCCAAAACCCAGGCATCATGTGAAAGCAGCTAAGAAGGACCTGAAAATCCCTGCCTGCATGCCAGGACCCAGAACTGCCTTAGAGAAAGCTCAAGAGAGACCATACGCCTTAGAGAAAGCTCAAGAGAGACCATACGCCTTAGACCAAGCCTAGCTTTGGTGAAACACCCCCCAGCTATGCCAACCTCCCAACATAGCTCTGGAAACGCATGCTGGCCAGCAGGAATATATGCAGACCGAGGGGTATTCAGGCTCTTACTAGGCTGCAAGAAAAACACCACCCAAGATTTTTTAATAAGTCTGCAAACCACAGCAGCTCTGCTCTGCCATGCTGCCAGTCCTCTGCTGCACAACACATCCTTCCAGGGCCCCTGAACCTGCCAGGAGGGACATTTCTCCACCGCCATGCAAAGAAAACAGCACACAGGGGTAGTAGGCATCCCCTCTGCGGTGCGATTTGGGGGTTATATCATGCTGCCTTATGGGAACAAGCAGTAACCACCATCATGAGGCGGAGGGTTTCTCCCCACAGCTGCTGGGGTGATCCAGCAGCATCTTGGGATAAGGCCCCCACTGCTGGTGTGGACAGCGGCACTGAAATCAAGGGGTTTCTTAGCATTAACCTTGCTGATCAGGCACCTGGAGGAGGTTTTGGAACTGGTCCTAAAGGGTTTCCCACTCAACACCAGTGCTACCCCTTGTTAGCTGCAGCAGTGCATGCAGCACCCAGGTCTGCTCACTTACATGGACTCAGCAGAAGAGACTGTGGGTATTGAATCAGATTGTATTTCTAAGAGCAATAAAAAAAACCACCAAACCAGCTCCTTTTCTGTGGAGATGAATCTGTTCGGTGCTGGAGATGTTTGTTAGCACCTCAAATGGCTGCAGCAGAGCACAGCCCCAGCTCAACCCCATTGCCCTCAAGTTCATATAGTTGTTTCTCAGCATAAACAGATTTTCAGAGCTCTTAACAATATCATCTCGCTCCAAAAAAATTGCACAAACTCCACACAGTGGTAGGCTGGCAATCAAAACACATGTGCATCTGGAGGAAGGCCAGCAGCGCTCAGCATGGGCCCTCCGCTTGTCACAACTGCCTTGCAGCGTTCGTCAAAGCCACACTCCGAGTTCCTCCCCGTTTTGACAGGAAAGCCGTCACTTTTGCAAACGCAGAAAGGCAGAGCCTTTCCCTCATTTCATGCCTTACGAATTTTGGAAAGGAAGAGCTGGGTCAGCTGCGCCATCTTTTCTCTGCGTCTGCGCTGTGGCAAAGTAAGTGCATGCAACTGCAGTCGACACCGACAAAATCTCTGGCGATTTTGGGGTCAGAAGAGACCTAATGAGGCAGCTTGCAACATAAAAACCACCCACAATCACACCAGGCAACACCAGCCTTCCAAATCCAGCAAAATACTGTCCGGGTGATAAAGAGACAGGGATGAGACAGAGAAACGCTTGTATTTAGGTACAGCAAGGAAAGGGGAGCTCCCAAAGCGCGGGATCGCCTCTAAGACAGCAAACCTGCCTGGGCGCTGGGTAGGACCTGCACCGCTCGCAGGGATCAGCTCACAATGAGTAAACGCTCCGGATTATTTTTAATGTGCTTGGAATAAACCTGTGCTTGCGAGGAGGCCCGGCACGAGGGGCCTGGTACCGTGAAAGCCCCAAGTGAGCTCTGTCGGGAAGATTTAAGCAGGACATAAGTGGTGTATATGCTTCATATAGCCCTCCTGCAGATGCAGGTGCCACCACCAGCCATCCCGTGCGGGCCATGATGTCCCCACTGTGTGCCTGAGGCTGCAGCTCACAAGGCCACGTCTACACGAGGCCCAAGCCAGCTCCTCCAGCGAGGGCAGGATCAGGCCCCTCCGACAGACCCACTCCCCTTGACGGCCATTACCTGCTGACCCCGTACTCCGGGGGCGGCTGGTAGCGGACGAGGGCCACTTCTGCCCGGGCGGGCTGGGGAGCGGCGTAGGAGGTCTTGAGGACATCCTGTGCCGGCTGCTCGCCGTAGAAGAGCCCGTGCTCCTGCGCCTTGCTGCTGGGAGCCGCCGCCTTGCCTTTGTAGGGGTACTCAGGCGGCGGGCCCCGCGGGTCCGTGGCCTTGCCGGGCGGCGTGGCTGTCTTGAAGCCCTTTCCCCCCCCCGGGACCGGGGGCTGCTGCTTGGCCCCGTTCCTCTCCAGCGAGAGCTGCATGATCCTCTCGCTCAGCGAGCGGACGTGGCCCTGCTTCAGCTCCTTCAGCGCCTCGTCCTTATGCGCCTGCCCGCTGTTGGCCCGATTCACCGTCGGCCTCCCCTCCGTCCTGGACTTCTGGCCAGATGCACCATAAAAACCCGGCACGGCGGCAGTGCCCGTTGGCTGTGGCTGGCCTCGGAAAAACTGAGACTGGGCCTTGGCCTCCTCGTAGGTGGGGAGCTCCTCGGTGCCGTGCGCGGGCTGCGGGGCCCGGGGCTGCTTCTCCATCGCAGCACCGTCCCCCTGGTGCTCCTGCCCCTGTGGTTCCTGCCGCCCTGACGGCTGGACCATTGGCGGCTCTTCGGGCACGAGGTTTTCTGCGGAAGAGAGAGTGCTGGCAGTGCTGTTGGAGGGGCCGGCGCTGCCCGTCGCCTGGTGCTGTATGGCCAGCAGGTTCATGTTCTCGCTGGGGTTGCCATACCTCAGCCGCTCCTGGATCAGGCGCTGCAGGACGGTGCCGGCTGCCACCTCCTCCGTCCCTCGCATCTCCGCCTCTGGGACCCGGCGGAAGCTGGGTGGGCGCAGGGTGCAGAGGGCCTCCTCGGCTGCGCAGGGAGAGAGAGAGAAGCCATTAGCTCTGACGCCCGGGAGGTCCGATCCCCCCCCCTTTTTCCCTTGCTACACCCTACGGCTGTGACCTTCCAGGGTCCCCCGGCAGCAGAAGGGACATGGCTGGAAGCAGTCAAAGGAGGGAGGGCACGGCTCCCTGCCTGCCCTCCCACCCCAGCTCATCCCTCACTCTGTCTGCAGTGACCCCAGAAAACATATTCCTGTCGTCTCCTCTCCATATTCTCCACGCGCCCCATACTCACAGCTCTAAACCCCCTCCCAAGTCAACAGACAGACAGTGTCACAGGGAAACTCGGTCTTTTTCTAAGATATAAATGGGGTAAATCTCCCCTGGAGATGCCTTGCACGGCTTACAGAGGCAGGCTGCATGGCAATACTAAACGAGATGCTGCATTTTTGACAGTCAAAGTTAGATGAGTCGAATCCCCTCCTAAGTGCGCTGCCTGCCACAATAAAAGAAAACACAGGACATGTCGCAGAAAAACTCTGAAACAGCACTGAAAATAAAAGGGTCCTAAAAGTGTAATTAAAGAGGAATCTGTGCTCTGCCATCTTCCCATAAAACTGCAATTTCCCTTCTGGCCAATAACGCTATTTCTAAGGGAGTCAATACAACTTTTGTAATTCGTCTGGGTGAGTACAAGGAAGGCATTACAGTCATAGATATAACACCAACATTTTAAAAAGAGCACAGACGGATCAGCTACGTTACCCTAACACAGGCTACTGAAGTCATTCAGAGGCAACGGCACCATTTTTGCACTATATACACAGCGGAGCTTGCCCAGAGCTAAGCATCTAATGGTATATAATCACAGCAGGGAGGCTGGGATCCCTCCCTCCTGGAGCCCTCCTCCCACACCCATCCTAAACGTGGTGTAAGACGTCTGCCTGAACAGTGTCTGAGCCCAGAGGGGTGCTCCTGAAAGTCCTCAGTGCGGATAAAAGCGAGAATAAGCCTGTAGCTCTGGACAGAGTCCTCCCATGGCCCTGGGCAAGGAGGAGGTGCTGTTTTCAGTTCAGTTTTTTGAGGTCATTCTTGGCAACTTTCTGTCTCTCTCTCTCTCTCCTGCTGTTTCCAATTCTCAGAGGAGTTCATCAGAAGGACTTACATTCGGGTTTTGGTATTTGAAAGTAGTTTAAAAGCAAACTTTCTCTTGAGGTCTGGTATTTCCCTGAGGTTTCATCAGTTACTGCACGTGCTGTGGGATAACTTATATACAACCCAGAGGAAGAAAAGCCTTTGACTCTTAACTATGAGAACAGGTCATTTCCACTAACATTTTTGTGGCAAAGCCTGCAGATGACTGTGGGGCTCAAGGGGGAGAGAAGATTCCAAGGTTGTTTCACTCCACGCCTGCCATTCAAAATACACTTCTCGTGCTTCCCCTGAGCCAATGTCATTGGCCTGCCAGCTTGACTCGCTGGGGTTGCAGCCTGGCCACCAGCTTTCAGAGAGTCTGTCAGCTCCCTGGGCCGGTGTTTGAGCCAGCAAGATGCATGGACACACATCTGCATCTACCTGTCTGCACAACAGCCAAGTATCCATCTACTTTATATGTCCCTGCAGTTACACCAAACTCTTGCTGCTTTATTCATGTTATCGCAGTGGACATTTTTGCAGACATGCAATAAAAGTCTCCCTAACATACGAGAAAGCTCACAGTCTATGTTGTTAGACTACACCTGAGATAAGCCTGAGGGAAGTTGATAAAGCCAACGTCACATGCTCAAGGCAGCTCTTTATCACACATCAGAAGGATTTTCACCTCTGTGCTAGTCATCTGTTAGCGTCCTTATATTTGGGAGATGTACTTTAGTTGCCTATTAGTGATGTCCAAAAGGATCGACCACCATGAGCCCTCCACAGGGTGCCTGCAGTCCTGCTGCATCGATGAAAAGCTCTGGACCTCAGTCCAGCTGTGAAGAGCGACCATGTGCTGAAGGACAGGCGGAAAGGCTGCATCCTCCACAAGCACAGGTGACAAATGATGGTGCCTCATAACACTCAAGTCAAAGGTAACTCGCCCTTGACTCTACCAAGAATGGCCTTCAACTCTGTAAATACTATTTGTAAATGGTCTAAATTGCTCAATTTATGCTTCCAGAAAAACCTGGAAGTAAATGCAGTGGATTCATATAGAAGTACAGCCACACACTTACCAGCTTTTTCTTTGGCACTGACGGCTTCAGCTGTTAGCAGAGAAACTTCATGCCGGCCAGCAAACAACTGGTGATCCTGGTAAAGAAAGCCCGTGTCTTCCAGTACCTGGACTGGACTTGTAGGCTTATAACAAACAGATGTGGAGCCTGCAAGAAAGAATGGGATGTCAGTAAATAAACGACTTCAATGACAAAATATAAAGCCATGACTTATGACAGAAGTCCAAAAAGTTTTCATGAGGATGGTTAGGTAGCTGAGAAGCCCAGTTGAGGCCACTGAACCAACCACGTCTGCTGTCCTCACCACCCAAATAACGCGTTAGCTCTGAGGAACAAGAGGCAGCCACCGAGTCATCAGTCCTGCTTCAAGCACCAACCCAACTTGGCCACTGAGGTCCCCAGACCAGACACAAAGCAAGGCTGGCACAGCGTGGCTTGTAAGAGCTGAGAGTGACAAGCTCACAAATCAAGGCATGGCCCTGGGACATGAAGCTAACAGAGCCAGTGTAAAACTGCAAGAGGGAGTGGGTAAAAGGAAGGAAAGAAGGATAGGTGAGGACCCAGCCACACATTCGGTAGGGCTGAAGTCTGGGAAAGGCTTTACCACAAACTCTGCTCATGAGTAACAGTTCAGTAACACAGAAAATTACTGAGACATAAAATACAGTCAACACTATCAAGGGAGAGAGTTTATAAATCACTTTGTCCAGATGTTCTTAATATGGTAAGGAGAGGATGTAGCTGGAGGGCCATGGGAACGTGTCCGGCAGACTGACTGCACAGGAGCCGCACGCCTGAACTCCAGCATCCCACGGCATCGACGGCTGGACCCCAGCCCCTTTCATAATCAGTGAGCAGGAACAAGCTCTCCTGGCAAGCAGCAAGGCTCATCCTAAATCTGCTCTTGGGGACGGCTTTCTCTAGCAGTGCTTGTTTTAACAGGCTCATACAAAATGCATCACAGCAGTGTTAAGACAGGAATGACATTGGCTTGACCCCACATTTCAAGAAAGACACAGAAAGACTGGAGAGGGTCCAAATGAGGGCCAGGAAGATGATTAAAGGGCTGTAGAACCTGCCCTGTGAGGAAAGGCTGAAGGAGTTAGGTCTTTTCTCCCTGGAGAAGAGAAGACTTGGGGAAGGACACCTCATTACAGTGTTCCAGAACTTACAGGACAACTACAAGGAGGACAGAGGCTCTCCCTGCACAAGAAGCTACATGGAGAAGATAAGGGGCAACAGGTACAAGTTGCACTAAGAGAGGTTTTATCTTGACATAAGAAAGAAATTCTTTACGGTGAGAACAATCATTCACTGGAAGAACCTCCTCGGTGACATGGTATAGTCCCCATCACTCGAGATTTTCCAGATGCAACTGGACAGGGTGATACATAATCTCATCTAGGCTCCCCTTCCCACAAAAGGTTGGACCGTGATCTTCTGCGGTCTCTTCCAACCTGTGCTGTTCTATAATTCTATGACTTTCCACTTCCTACTTATTTTTTCTGAGCACTACCTCATTTTTGTAAAGAGAAGGCTCTTCAAGGTCCAAACCTTGGAGGTGAGCATCTCCTGGCCCCAGGTACCCTGGTGCAGTGGGTGCACAGCAGAATCACTCTCCATTTACACCACCGGTTGCCATAGTTTTGAGACTTACGGAACGGCCATCAGCCTACAGCACTGGATACTGCCAAGGGACTTGCCTGAGCAGGAGGTGGAGGGCTCGCAGTGGCAACAGCGGGGTGTCTTATCTGTCCCATCAGAGCATCCATCCGTCCCAGTGGGGCAGAAAGCCCATGAGCACAGGCACCACAAGCACCCTGCTCTGCAGGAAAAACCATCAGTCACAGGCGACCTGACTTAGTAATCCTGACCGCTTGGTTCGCGCTCAGCTAACTGCATGCTCACTGGCATATATCACACAGGGAGGCTGCTTTGCTCTCCTTATGTCGTCACTAACCCCACACCCCTGCATGGAGTAAGGGGGTAGCAGAGAGCAGGATCCAGCCCATCCTCCCTACAAGCATGAAGACGCAGATACTATTTTCTTCTGTGCCCAGAGGAGAGGAAATCGGCATTTCTGTGAAATGTTAATTAATTCATGGCTGTACCATTCATATTATGCATGAATGTGGATGGCAGTTATCTATATTTAGAGAGCAAGAGGGAAAGATTGCTCACTTGAGTAGATCTAAGCCGAATATGTTTGTGGAAATGAGTACGGTAAACTGGTCTGGAATTTGTGCTGATGCCGATACACACCCAAGAAAAATCTCAAGAACCCTAATTTCCAACATTATTAGCCTATTCTGGAACAGAAAAACATTAAAGACACCCTTTGCTGTTCCTACACACACGGAGTCCTGCATCGGAATTGGGAATCCTGAATGAAACAGGAGAGTGTTGAGCCCAAGTGTGTTTTATGAATAAAAAGTGGATTGGGGTGAAACAAAGAAAATTCACACACCCAAGGAAGACGAGCAATTTCAAGCGTTACAAGAGACCTGAATAGCCAGCAACTACCAGCTCAGCCTCAGCACTCACCAAACAGAATTTAAAAGAAATAAACAGTTACTAAAATTGTACACTTGCCTTCTGTGTCTTGAGTCTTGGGTCATGGTTTCAAATTTTCCAAGATGCAAAATGGAGAATAAAGACCTGTTTTGTCTGTGATAAGAGCAGAAACTCTCACCTAACCACTTGTCTTAGGCAGCTGTGGTCGTGGCAAAGCAATATTGTACTAAAATCAGGACTGGTAAATGTTGGCATCTGCCAAACTGCTCAGCTGCTCATACAGGACTGTAATACAGGAGTCAAAACCAAGTAGCTCTGATCTGGGCAGAAACCACTGCACTTTGCTGTATCCGTGTTGATATTTTATCATCCTAAAATGATGTAATGATGTTTTATGATGTTAAAAATGATGTAACTATGTTTTATGTTCATTCACAGTAGGTTTTAATAAAATGTCAGCTGTAACTGGCACAGAAAGCCAATTTATGTGTAAAACAGATAACAGTTCCTGAAAGATCAGCGCCTGGTACGCGGCCAAAATCCAGATCACGGGCAATAGCACGCCACCTGAAAGCTCAGTTAAGCCTCACGAGCCATTCGGAGCAAGACACGAGCCTTTTTTCTTTTCCCCCTTGCTGTCTCTGGAGCCTCCCAAGTTCCAGCTCACCTGTCTGGAGGGGAAGGGTTTGCTACACCCAGCTCTGCCTGGGTGCAAGGCACCCTTCCCATGCTCAGGCCCCTGTTCCTTCCCCAAATCTCCTCATTCGTCTATGATGCTCACCAAAAAAGCAGTTTTCGTCCCTATAACTGTATCCTGGTGCCAGAGCAGTGGTGCTCGGGGGCCACGGGTAAGCAGCCAGTTGAGGGCAACCAACGATGGAGACCATCACCCCTCCAAGGATGTGTCCCCAAGGAAGGGCCTTCTACCCACATCCAGCCCAAACGTCCCAAGCCACAAACTATGACTGCTGCCCCGTGTTTTGTCGCTGCCGCTGCCAAGAAGAGCTGACCCCATCACCTCCGCAGGTGCCGGCAGGCAGCTCTGCTGCGCCCCATCAAAAGCCAGACCAGTCCCCTCAGCCCCAGCCCGGTCCATAGACATCACCTCTTCTATTGCCATATATATGGGGTCTTCTATAGCCAGCCCGGTAAGACATAACTACTTTTCTGGCCTGGTTCAGTCCTTGCTGAATTAGGCAGCTGCTCCAGGCCTTCACTTAGCATCAATGCTGACTCTCCCACATTTAAGTGATTGCTTGACACCAATTAATTTGTTTTCCTTTTTTTTTTTTTTCTTAATTTTTAAGATAAACATGCATTATGCTGTACAGAAGCAGACGTATTATCCTGGAGGGTTACTACACAGCAGAACAATTCATTTGAAGATTCAGAACTATTTCAATGAATCATTTGCCAAGATTAACACCAGACAGTCAGCAAGGTCCCAGAGACAGAGGAGCAACGCTTAAATATTTCCTGTTTCTGATGTGGTTTCAGTCTGGTTTTGAAAAGGATCTAAAGCAAAACCTAATAGGAAGCTCATTGCTGTGACATTACAGGAAAGCCACAGTTTTATAGTAACAGCATCCCCAAGAAGCAGATTTCCTCCTCAAAAAAATACTTGGAGAAGATGGTTTTCTTACAGCCAAACTGTACTACAACTACCACCTTCGGTAAAACACCAAAAATGCCCATTATGCACAGACAGTTTGCTGCTATTTAGAGGAGGCACCTTGAGGCAACGCTGGGGTGATGAGTTTCCCCATCACACCCCGCTGCCCGCCCAGGTACCGCTCTGTGGCTGCCTGCGGCACAGCCCGCGCTGCCGGCACGGACGGCGGCTCCTCTGCCACCCAAAAGCTGCCCAGGCAAACAAAACCACGGAGCCGACCTCCAAAAAAATCCTCTTCCAATTTGTACCCTACTGAACGAGTGGTTCAAAAGAGAGCGAGGCGTTTCAAATGCCGTCCAAAGCAATCACCTGAAATTAAAAACTAAGTAAGGCAGCTTTACACTTTCCTATAAACTCTGCCGTGGTTTGTAAGGGAGGTCCAAAAATGACAGAACAAAAATGACATCGTTTCCAAGCCCACATCTGTCCTTCTGTTTCATAGCCAAACCAGAGAGGAGTATAAATACCTTATTCCACATATAAAACATTTTCCCTGCCCTGCTGCTGCATAAAAAAATCTCAGGTCAACAAGAAAGAAAAACAATTATTTAAGGGAAATAACGAAAGGATGGTCGAAGTGCTCCAGGGTCCCAGGGGCTGCCCAAAGGCTGTGCTATGAATTCCCCAGGGTGGACCCATCAGGCCCTCCAAGGGGTGCAGGGACCCTCCATCGAGGCTGGACGCCCCTCCATGCACATTCCAGCCTGTGAACGTTAGTTTCTCTCCCAAGCATCAGCCCAGTTTCAAGAGGGAATTGCCATACCCCAGCCACACAGCCGTGCCACTCTCCCAAGGCTGGGAGGAAGATTTGAGTTTCCTTTGGCTCAGAAAAGAAATAACTTGTGTGTTCCACTTCTTGGTTTAGGGATAAAAAGTAGGAAACACTGCTTCCAACAGCATCTCAAAGGATGCTCTTGGTACCTCCAGCAGCTCTCCTCCAGCGGTACTGGGACTCCTTTGCAGCCCCAGCTGCAACAAAGTGGAGGAGCTCAGGCAGATGTTGGTGATCATCTCCCACCGGCAGCTCCCTGGTCGATGCGTAAGTTTTCTAGGTCACTTCTGGGGTGGCCGCCTCACCCTCATACCCCGTAATTCCGCTTGGGAACCTCACATCCACTGCCAGGGCTCCTGAGCTCCGCGAGGACCGAACAAGCTTCGCTAATATTATTTTCACGGGAGCAGAGCAACATCTTGCAGGACAGAAATCCAACCCACGTAATGCGCACCAGATGTGAGCGAGCAGCACCTCTCGTTTCCCACATGAAAGCCGGGGATCTGCCACATCTGAGCTGGGAGAAACCTCACGCCTGTGCCTGGCAGGATTCACCAGACCAAGCCTCCGCTCCACAGCTCCCTGTGCTGGGGAAAGAAATCCTCCTCATCCCAGTATTAGCTCCAGGATCCACGTTGTGCTATTCCCTTGCTCAAGAACTGCTCCTGGAGTCTCCCAGCTTGGGTACCGTCACTCTCCAAGAAGCACCTCGCCCAAGAAAGCACTAGCAAGACTAATGAGAAAAGGCGATGGCGGCAGCCAAATCCCACCTCTCCCAAGGAATCACGCTAACACATCCAAATTTCACTGCCTACAGGGATGAACACTTTCTGTGAAACTTCAGCCCCACGCGCTTATTTTCATATATGCTTCCCCTCAGCAAAAAACAAAGCAGACGAGCAAAAAAGCGACGAGCGAAGCAAAGCAAAGGCGCCTCGCAAGCGGCTCCCAAACCTGGCATGAGATCAGATGGATACTGGGAAGAGCGGAGCCAAGTCTGCCCGCCCGGGAGAAGCCCCACAGATGCCCATGCCTCCCCAGTGGAAATCAGGTGCGCGGGCGTGTGGGAGCAAACGGTGCCCATCACAGCTCTTTCATCTCGGATGGTTACAGGTTTTATAACGTCAGAATAATCCGCTGGTTTTTTCCCCGTCCCAGGCTCACCCCCTGAGGAGAGGCAGAACGCAGGCAGAGTATTTTCATTGCAGCTTCTGGCACCGAGCAGCTACCCGGGCATTAACCTGACGGAGGAAGGGATGCGTGTTCCTTAGGTGGCTGCGCTAGGTTTTGCATAAGTATGTGCATTTTTAAAGCCTCTCTGTATTATAAGCTATAAATTTGCCTCTGCAGCTATAATAGAATCTACAATAAGCAGCAAGCCCAAATTTATTCAAAGAATTGAATCAATAATTGAAATTTCTACTTTGATCAAAGTGCCGGTGGCACAATGACGACTCATGTCAGCATTGCTGCTCCAAGATAAAAGGGTGAGTATTATTCAGAGCTGAAAGTAAGGGAAGAAACTCTTGGTAAAAGAGTGAAATACAAATGCTGACATGGAGCTTGTGAGCGAGACAACACTTCTGCTACAGCCGTGCCGCTTGTCAGCACAGCAAAGAATCTGCAGACATTTTCACTACACCATAAATTCTGATTTCCAAGCCATAAAAAAAAAGCTCCAAGATAAAAATTCATCGGTCAAATTCTTAGGGAAGGATTTTTTTTTTCTCCACTGGGAAAAAAAAAATATCATAAATCGAACTGCTACAACATACAGAAAAGACACTCGCAAAGCAGGACTTTAAGCTATGATTAACTTTGCTGTACTTACTGCCTTTAAAAACGATCACGTTACAGAAAAGCACTGGCATGATCCATGTCACTTGGATATTTATGCCCTTCCATTAATTAACCAGAAGTGAAATAGGACCTAGGACTGTGGATCATTCAGTCTCGTTCCTCCTTACTTCGAGCAACCATATTATAAAACTCCCTTCTCGAACTGAATAAACAGCATCTCAAGAAGAGGAATATTTTTTTTTGCCCCATTTGGAGGAGGTTTCAGGATTCTCTTCTTCAGATATACACAAATATTCTGCTCGGTTCCCACTCGCAGTCACTGACATCGCTCTTTATCCATCTAATTTTTTTGCCAGTGGTGTCCTTTAGGTTAAATAGCTTTCTCCCTGAGTCATTCCCACAAACTTGCAGCGTACAAAGGAGCCTGGGATAAGGACAGAACAAAAATAGTACAAAGACTGTACAGTACTCTCTAACTGAAAATGCAGGCATTGAACTCTATCGTATGGATCTTCAGATTTCTAGAGTTCTTCCTTTTTTTCTAGCGCAGGCAACAAACCATAGGCTAAGGATCCACAGTGCTTCATTTGATCCGTGCGAAGGACTGCTCGTGATAACCCTACACTGAGTGCAGCCTTTGCATTATTCGTAAGTGTCGTGTCTAAAGGAAAAAGAAATTAAACCGTCTTCCCACCAGAATATATATTAAAATTATCGGCCCTCCATTACTAAATCATTACACGCAATTTATATTCAGCCACTTTTAAAATGCAGATATTTAATAAAGGTATTGTAGACAGAAGCGCTAACAAGATAATTGCCTTTAGTTTCTGCTCCCAGATGGCTGAACTCAGGTTTAGAACAGGGAAAATCACGGTAAGGGCTGACGGTGTGGAGCCATCACCTCCATTGCGATTCAAAACCAGCCCCAAAACGATGCGCGTCGCTGGCTGCGGGAGGGACATCACTGGCAGGGACCCCAAGCAGCCGTCCCGGAGGAGGGAATCCCCCCAAGAAGTGCCTCCCCACCTCTGTGGGGTGCAGGAGCTCAGATCGGGTCCCTGGAGGGGACCCCAGAGCCTCCTACCCTCCAGGCACCCCGGGGGACCCACGTGCCCTCCCTCAGCCCGGCAGGGACTTCACTGAAGTATCTGCTCATAACACGTACATTGAGGAGGCAGGGCAGAGGAATAACAGTTTTTAAATTATTTCAGTTGGCTTAGGTCTTAAATGGAGACTGAATTTTACTAAAAGCATTTTAATTCATAAAATTATTCATTCAATTAAATTAATAAAATAATTTCATTGTTTTCCAGCCTGAGCCTTGATCACTGGAGTTACTGTTGTCTAAAGCACATTTATATTTGTGCTAACCAATATGGTCAGAGTAGAGAATCCCAAGTATTGCTCAATTATTTAATCCCTGGCTACGTTTTCCTGAGACGCGTCATTCTCTTGCTCTCACCCTGCTCCTCGAAAGATGCTGCCTCGACCTATGCTGGCCGTCATCGCCTGGCTTTTGCACCAGAAGGACCCACTACAATTTCAAGACGTGGTAGAGACGTGTGTGGGGAAAGGCACAGCGACGCACTGCCGTGGGATGTGCCGGGGCTGTGACAAGGCCACCGAGAGGCAGTGACAAGCGGGCACGCCAACAAATACCGCAGGACCTGCTGCTGCACCGAGGATCGGCTTTACTGCACAGCAAAACTCTGCTCTCACCTGCACTGTCCAAATCCAGAGTGATTGCACTGGCTCCTACAGATTTACTCCAGATTTACACCCAAGGCAGCATCCCACCTACTGAAAAAGTCACTTAAAGGACCAAAACCGAACAGATACACTTCCTAAATACAACATTTCAATAAAAAAGTTGCCCTAACCAATTTTTGTATAGAAGTGTTGTTGTTCTTGTTGTTATTACTACTATTTTCTATCTACTTCCATCTATTTCTACTTCTGCCCTGAGCCAAAGGCAGGCTGTTCCATTTAAGAATTCAGGACACAAATGGGAACCAGATTACATCTATCCCAAAGCTGCCAAAAAGCAATTGCTGTATGAAACCAAAAATCCTCCTGGGATTTTTCCCAAATCCGCAAAATATTCCTGAACACTAAAGTTTCCACTGGGACTATTACATTAGCAGATAGTCTCTGTGCGAAAACCCGAGCTTGCAGCCGTCCTCCTAATGGTTTCCAGGACAAGGAAGCTGAGCAAGGCACGTACTCCCACCTTAGCACCAAATAACATTTAGACCAGAGCTGGCCTTTAAATCAAGTTATATGCCTATCAGGGTTTAAAAAACATGGCACTGCGGATGACCAGGCTTTTGTTTCCCAAAGGAAAGCTGCAATGGTCAGCAGTAACATCTGCACATCGTCCTGAAATCTCCACATGCATCCCCAGGGTCCGGCTGGACAGCCCCACACACATCCCTACAAACCCCCTCCGGTGCGTCCGTGCTGGAGAAATGCAACACCTCTAGCTCTGTGCTGATGTTTCCTCGGAGAGGAGCTCTTGTGAGGAGCACCGGAGCTGTGTCCGTGCATCAGTCCCTCCATCCAGGCTGCCAACGTGCCAGGGTTTGGTTCAGATCGCTGCGGGGGGCCAGGACCCCGGGAACTTTCCCAGGTGCATGGAAAGAAAAACAAGTGAGAGCAACCACCGATCCCGTGGGCATCGGGGCTTCGGAGGGGCGGCACGTGCTTGTGTCGGTCAAAGCCGCCCTCCTCCAACAGCCGAGCGCTTTCCGAAAGAAAAGGGAAAGCAAAGCTCCCCGTAGCAAATGCTGGCGGAGACCAAAGGGGAGCGAAGGGCATCAGGACAGAGGAGGAGGATGGACATGCAGGTGATGGGGGGGCACCTCCCACTGGCCCCACACAGCCTGGGGAAACTGGGGGGCCCAGCCCCAGCTATGCTGGGGGGGCACATCCCTCCCTATTAAACCATCTGAGCCCAGCCTCCTGACTTCATCCCCTTACACCACTGCTCCAGGCAGGGCAGGGGATGAGGAAGGCTGAGCAGGATGCGGCCACTCCAGGCACTCCACAGCAGCACCCCGCGCAACCCCGGAGAGGGTTTTATTGTGGGCTCTCACCCACCCAACAGTCCCTGCCCTCACCGCTCGCGTGTTTCTTCATAATGTACTTATAGGACCCTTTTAAGAGCTTTTCTGGCCATTAGCAATGACTACACGTATATAAATATAAATATAGTGCATTTTACATTTATATATAATATATATGTGGTCATATATTTCTATATATATGTAAATACATAAAATATATAAACATATATCTACATATATTTTCTATAACTCTACATATATGTAATTATATATATTTATAATATATATATATCTCCATGCACACCTGTGAGCAGGAGCAGCACTGCCAGCTAGCTGTGCACAGGAAAAAATCAGGGGACTCCTAATCTTCACAGCCGCCCCTCTCTCAGAAGGCTTATTAAGGCTTATTTTTATCCAAAAAGAGACAAAACCTCCGCCCTGTGGGTGCCCGATAAGGGCCTTGCAGATGCCTCAGCAGGCAGACCCGGGTGTCCGGTGGGTGGGCGGCAGCTCAGCCCCAGCGCTGCTCCCCAGGCAGCTGCTCCCCGCGCCCGGGACCTTCACACGGCACCAGGAAAGGGAAGGAAAAAAAAAAACCAAAACAAAAAAACAAAACCAAACAAACAAAAAAAAACAAAAAAAAAATCCCAAACAAACAACCCAACAAAAAAACCCAAACAACTCTTGCCATCGAAAGAGGAAAAAGACCAAGCAGCGACCTTCCTGTATTTCAAACTATGAATCACAAAACCTGGCAGGAGGATTGGGGTTAAATTCACGTAGGCAACTCTTGGGGGTTGGTTTTTTGGTTTTTGTTTTTTTTTTTTTCTTTTTTAAACAGGAGTTTATCTTTGTTCTCCCTGCAGGGGTAGGAAGGTTAAATATAAAAGTTCCCCCTCACCATCCCCCCCCCACACACACACCCCACCAACGTGACAAAACCCGCTCTCCCGGCGTGGGAGGCCCCTCCCGCACTTCACCCTGCCCGCGGCTCGGCTCTCCCCACGCACCCCGCAGCGGGACGCGGCCACGCTCGCCCCGTGCTCGGCGGAGGAGCGGGATGCGGTCCGCCGCCACCCCCGGGGGTGCTCCCGACACACGGACACACACACAGACAGACAGACAGACACACACGACCCTCCGAGGCCCCCCGCCCCACCGGGTGGCGGGGCCGGGACGGGCGGTGACAGCCCGGCGCTGAGCGACCCGCGGACACGCTGCGATCGCTGCTGCGGAAACACCAGCGGCCGCCCCGGGTCCAGCTGGAAACACCCCCCCGGCGGTCCCGGCCGCTCGCTTCGCTCTTCCCCGGGAAAGGAAAGCCGGAGGCGGCTCCCCCTCCGCGCCTGGCACGTTCCTCCTCCAAAATAAACCGCAAACAGCCCGGTCGGACCGGGGGCTGCTCCGGTGCTAACGCCGGGCTCGCACACCCGCCTGGTTTTGCCTTTCCGGAGCGGAGAAAATTGGCAGAAGTACTTGGGGAGGGCTCAGGGTGAGCAGAAACATGGAGTATCCCGCGGCCGGCCGGCCCGGGCTGCCCGGCCCTAACGGTGCCGCGGGAGGGGGAAGGAGAAACTCGCCCCCGCTCCCACACCGGGCGGGGGGTTCCCACGCAGCCCGGGGGCAGCGGGGCGTGCTGGGTCCGGGAGCCTGCTGAGGGCTGCCCGGGCCTTCCCGCAGCCTCCGCGGGGCGCAGCGGGGCACGTCCCCCGGGGTGCGGTGGGGTCGGTTCCCGGGGGAGCCACGGGGCAGGTCCCCGGGGAGCGGCGGGGCCGGTCTCCGGGGAGCGGCGAGCCCAACCCGGCCCGGCCCGGCGCTCCACGCAGCGCTCGGTCCACGCGTGGGTGGGTGCGAGCAGGCACAGCCCGCACCGGCACTCCCGTACACACCGGTACACACCCCGGTGCAACCGCCGGTACACACGTGGACAAAGACCCACGCACACGGGTGCACACAGACACACGCGTGCACGCACACGTACGCACAGGCGCACGCACCACGCGGACAGACGCACANGGCCCCGGGGGGACGGGACAGGCTGGGCCTCGGCCCAGGGCTGCGGGGGAGCTCGGGCCCCCAGGCAGGGCCGCGGGCTTTGCTGGAGCTGTGCAGCCCCACACGGAGCCGCTGAAGACTCCTGGGTGCGCCGGGCGGTGAGCGGTGAGGCAGCACGGCCTCCCCACCTCACGCCTGGGGACGCGAGGGACGTGAATCCTGGCCTGGGCACAACGGCGGGCTCCCCAGATCCCGCCCCAGGCCTGCGGGCACCGCGCAGTCGATAGGAGGTACCCCCAGTGCCAAGGCCGTGCGTTAACGCCTGGCGTCGTCCCTCTTCCAGGGCTCCAGCTGCTGTGTGGGGAGCGAGCGGGCTGAACGTGGGCACCCCCCGCTCTTAAATGCAGCCCCTTTGCTCCGCTGCCCGCCCGCTCCATCACGCGTCTTCTCACCAGCAGCGGATGCGCGTGTCCCTGCACGTCAGGGGATTTATGGCCGATGCTGGACGTGAGCGCCGTGGTAACGGGACCACGGGACATTTGTCACCTCGGGGTTTCCTTGCAGCTGGGCACATCAGCCCCGTGGGTTGTGTTCCCATTGGGGTTGGAGCCACTGCTTCGTCTCCCCAGCCCACCCCAGCCCTGCTGCCGAGGTCTGGCGTGGGGACAGCACGGCGGATCTCCTCGGAGGTGTGCGCTGTGCTTCATTCCCCTCCTTGGGGCCGTGTGGGCTCAGAGCGGGTGCAGCAGTCCCTCTGCATCCTTTTCCCAGCACTGTCCGGCAGAGCAGACCTCTCCTCAGACGACTGGCACTGCCAGCACGCTGCCTGGGGTTTCCCCACCTCACTGCTTCAACATCCTTCAGTCCAGCAGGACGCCCAGTGATACTGGGATTATCCTTTCCATTTGCATGCGTTTCTCCCAGCTCTCAACACACGGACAAGATTTTCAGGCCCCAAAGTTGGGTCTGCCTCCCAAAATACGGCACCGAAGGGGTAAAAGCAGATGGAAATGCCGTACAGGCTGAAGAGGAACGTGCCCTCTGCCAACGCAGCCCTGTAAGGGGGCACGGCAAGACGGGAGCTGGCCCGGTGCCGTGGCCGCAGGGCTGGATGGATGCAGCGGGGACTCCCGGCAGCTCCAGGCGGTGGGACTGTGCTGTGAATGAGGCATTGCTTTTTCGAACCGCAAAACCCAGCTTTGCTTGGAGTTTGGGTGTTGTTTAGGGGAAACTATAGGATAGGGGAAAGGGGCAAAGGAGGAAAAAATATTGATGGTGAAATTGAGTTCCTCGGTTCCCACAACTACACATCTCCTACGGCAGCAGTTGCTGCAGAACTACGTTTCCAGTGTGAGCTGAGCATCCCCAGAGGTGCCCTCCCCTCCGTGATGGTGTGCAAGATGAGGTGACAGTCGGGTGCTGTCCCCACTAGTGTCCCTCTGAAGCTTTGAAACTGATGCAGCCATTAGCTGTCTCCTGGAGGTCACCTAATACAGGCTGGGGTTACGCTCAAGCAGGAGAGCAGAGAATTGCCAATACCCAGTTTGAGGGGAGGCAAGGGAACCATCGCGTCCTTGGCCACCTCAGGGGAAAAAACATGGTCTAGTGCTGGGGGTACCAGACTTGGACAAGAGAGGGATGTTACTTTCCCTTGCGTCCTGCAGATACCCTGGGTATCTCGGAGCAAATTAAGCCCAAATTCAGGTTTTTGAATGCCTGAATTCTCTGCAAAGTCATGGGGAACCTTGATGATCGAGTTAGACACCTTGGTCCCCTGGAGGAACTGGCCTTTGGTTTTTCAGATTGTATAGCTGCTCTCTCCTACCTCCCCTGGAGATTAATGTTGGCTTTACTTATAGACACAGGTGAGCCATGAACCTGCTCAGCTGTAAATGAAGGTGAAATTTTGCTCTGGGCTTGTCAGGTGCCTGTTCACAGCAGTGGATGAAGTTGGGTGAGGGCACTGCTTGCTGAGCCCAGGTCAAAATGGCAATTCAAGAGCTACTTTTTGTCATGCTCCAACTTTATCATTTGGTTGGGCAAAATGGGGCATATGATTTTGGTTATTCTGCTTCAACATGGTCTGTGTCATGGGGGTCTGAGCAGCTCCGGTGCAATCTGGCTGTACTACCTGCAGCCACGCAGACCCAGCCTGTCCAAGGGCTTATTTCATTTCTCATTCTGGCCCCACAGTCTATGCTCCCCTTTTATGTACTGCTGTGTGACGATCAGTCATGATTTCAGTGCTAGAAGAACAAATATATCAAGAAAAAGGATTATCTGCTGTCTTGTCTTTCAGTAGCATCGCAAGGACCTCATGAACCATATATTTCTAAGGGAAACAGCCTTTTTTCCTGCCTTATTCATTTTCTGGTACATGTTTCCAATTGATTTTGTAAGTCTCTTTCCAGTTCAACTCTATTTTGATTTGATAAACTGAGGATGGCAGATTGGAGAGGGAGTTCTCTAATCCCTCTGTGGTTTGATACACCTGATAACAACTGCTGGGGAGCTGTGTCTGCCCAGGAGGGCAAGGGCGAGGCAACCACCACTCATGCTTCTCCACTTTGCAGCTCTTTGTAGCTCCACTAACTTTACATATATATATATTTTTAGCGGTTGGACTTGATGATCTTAAAGGTCTTTTCCAACCTAGATGATTCTATGATTCTATATATTGTTCCCCCAATTAATTTTGGAACAGGTCCACTATTTTTGTATTTATATACGTATTTATATCTTTTATGTTATTCCCCCACTGAATTTGGAGAAGGAAAGAAGTTCATCCTTCCACCCCTTCTGGTCCTAGCCCGCTCAGCCGGGGCCAAGTGCCACCACAACTCCAGTTGTCAGGTCAGCGGAGTGGAGCTGACGGTGCCATCTCGCTTCACGACCTCTCTCCAGCTTCTCCCTGGTAACTACAGATCCAGCAGACACACATAATCCACGAGCTGGAAGGACAGGTCTGTTATACCATGCCGTAGAAAATAAACACCTCTCATGGATTTCCCACGCGTTTCAGTGAGCTGTGTGGGAAGGGAGAAGCATTTCCAGGTGCTTCCCTGGCTTGGCCATTAGCATCCCCATGGATCACTCAGCATCCCTGCACCACCCCGAATCCCTGGCAGCTGGGGAGCTCAGAGCGGTTGCCACCACCAGACCCAGGGCTGGACCGCTGAGGCCGTGCAGAAGGGACGCAGCCATCCCAACCTGCAAATGCAGCCGGGTTTTGACACTCGTTGCATTTGCACCCACCCATGCGTGTAATCCCACAGATTCCTAATGCTGCAGGCAAACAAATAATTGTCCTTCCACCTGACGCTGCGGCAAGCCCAACTGCCTGCGTGCAGTTTCACTTCTTGCTGTCGCTGCTGCTTTTATTGACAGCTGATGGGCAGCTGGAGAGTTACAGCCCCGTTAATGCCACCGCCCGTGACACCAGAGCCCACCTGAGTAACCGCCATGCCATGTCGAGACCACAGCAAGAGCTGAATCTATATATCAGAATACACTCTGTAGAAAGCTTCACCCAGGTAAGTTTAGTAAATAAAACCCACAAAGCCTTTGACAGGAAAGATGGCCTTACCGTTATCTCAAGTGGAGATAATCCTACCTCTTCTTGATAGTCACAGGCTCCACCAGCCCTGCAGAGACCCTGATACCCATCCTCAGCATCCCTGAAACTTCTCTAACTACCGAGCAGAGGCGAATCCTCTTGCAGCGCTGGAGCAGCGCTTTCTAAACCACATCTGCAGGTTTTAAGCAATCTTGCTACCAGGCAGGCAGTGAGCTCAGCGGCTCAGGGAGCCCCACGGAAACCCGTCCTGCTACATTAATAGCTACTGTTAAGATTTCCGCAATGACAACCGTGCATATTTATCAGGTCCCCTCCGATACGCACTTAATAGGCAGCATTGTATTTGGAGGCAGCAGAAATATCTCCGCACATCTGTTTTTCCAGTTCTGCCAAAGAGCTTTCATTTTTCTCGAATAACTTGACCTGTTTGGTTTCTGGCAGAAGATGGCTAGGCAGAGCTCTCGCTCTCTGGATTCGCTCCAGTACGGGATGAGGTCAGGACAACAAAGAAAAAGAAACAGCTGGATGGCAATGAAGCGGTGGGAACAAACAGGGCAGGGACCAGGGCTTTTTCTTTCCTTCCCCTTTTATTTATCCAATGGGATTTCATTCCTGGGCGTATTTATTCCCCGGGCAGACGGTATCACAAAAGCAGTGTTTCCTGCGATTCGCCGTTGTGGGGAGCCTCCTTCAGCAGACTGACTGTACCCATGGTGCAGGTATAAATAGCACAGCCAGCTAATTCCTCCTCTGGTCGGCTGTCGGGAAATGTGAGGCACAGGTCCTAGGGGTTTCCACTGAGATACCGCATCTCCTACATAAGCATTTTCATCTTGATTTCAGCAAGGTGGGGTTCATACCCCACACTCTCAGATTATTTTTTCATTTCATCACATTCTCCTTAGTTTACCCGAGGCTTTCTGGGCTGGGGCTTTCACCTTGCATTTTTCAATCAATCTTCTTTCTTTTTTCTGATATTCAGCTAAATCATCTTAAAGCAGCAAGCAGAAAATTTGCCAGTGAAGCAGGAAGGAGGTGGAAAAGAGGGGAGGGATGAGGGAGTGGAAGACAGGGAGAAGACATGCAAGCACAGGAGAGACAGCAAAGCAGTCTGCACATGTTCCCTGTTTGGAGAGTTTTTCTCTCCCTGACCTCACTTTCTCCACGGCCAGAAATTCCACCTCTGGACTTGCCAAGGAGACAATGCAGCATTCCTCTGCTGGGCCACAAAGCAAGTGTGAAATGTTCTGTTTTAATAATTTACAGAACAAAAGGAACACAACAGTCACTGTCTGATTCATATCTGCTGAAATCCAGCAACCAAAACTGTGGGAGAGGAGAGACAGATGAAGAAAGGAAAGGAAGAGGAGGTGTGGGTTTGGTTTGTTTTTTCCTTCTGGTTAGTCACTCTGGAGCTAAGGAAATACAAGAAGGACCACACTGGATTATATCAAAGTCCAAGAGCCCCTGGTGCCCTCTCTCTGACATGGCCTCTGGTAGATGACTGCAGAGAAATTACAAGGAACAGTACAGCTACAAATGCTGTTTCCTCTAGCACGTGATCCCGTTTCCCTTCCCGAGCCGGAGGTTGTGGCTGCATCATCAGATTGGACAGCCCTTCATAGACCTTTCTTCCATGATGTTTTCTATTCACTTTTTGAGCCCATTCATACTTTTGGCACCCTGAACATTCTTTGGCAGCGAGCGGCACAATGTCATTGTGCACTGTATGAAGACATACTTCCTTTGGGTTGTTTTAAGCCTTTCCTTACTTCACAGTATCTCAGACTGGTTGGGGTCAGAAAGGACCTCTGGAGATCATCTGGCTCAGCCCCCCTGCTCAAGCAGGGCCACCTAGACCCAGTTGCCCAAGACCACATCCAGACGGCTTTTGAGTATCTCTGAGGTGGGAGACTCCACCACCTCCCTGGGCAACACATGATGGTGCTTCGTCACCCTCACAGTAAAAAAGTGTTTCCTGATGTTCAGAGGGAACCTCTTGTATTTCAGTTTGTGCTCATCGCCTCTGGTCCTGGCACGGGGCACCACTGAAAAGAGCCTGATTCCGTCCTCTCGACAACCTCCCTATGTATTTAGGGACATCGATGAGATCACCTTGAGCCTTCTCTTCTCCAGGCTGAACAGTCCCAGCTCTCTCAGCCTTTTCTAACAGGAGAGATGGTCCAGTCCCTTCATCATCCTTGTGGCCCATTGCTGGACTATCTCCAGTACGTTCATGCATCTCTTGTACTTATTTACTTCTATGCCATTCATAATTCTTGTACTTCTACCGTATCCTCCTTCAAGCATCTCTTTCCCCCATCATCAAATTGTAGTTTACTCAGTGTCTGCTTTCATAGAAGCTGCTCTGTCCCTCCGTCACCTTTGCTTCCCTTGCCTGGTACTTCTCCAGGGAACCTCAGAACTGTGCTCACTGCTCAAGGTACAGGTGGGCCATGCACTGACTTACACAGCACAGACCACAGAGAGGTTTCCAAGGGTTGGGCATGGCAAGCAGAGCACTCAGACAAGGAGAGAAAGAAGAGTTAGGAAGTGATTTCCCAGTCATTGTTAATTCCATCCTTGGAAGCACTGGAATGGCCAAAAGCTTTGCAAACACGTAGAAGAGGAGGATATGAGTAATAGCCAGTGCAGATTCAGCAAGAACAGAGCCGGTCAGACTCATCTAGTCTTCTGCAATGAGGTAATAAATCTTGTAGATGAGGGGGGAGGTGCAGATGCCATATATGTTGGCATGCAAGTAAGGCTCGCGATGCTGTCATATGGTATCACTATAAAAAAGAGAGGGGCACCTGGACTAGAAGAAAGTATGAAAAATTGGATGCATGACTGGTCAAAACTTTTCTTGGAGGTTAGTTACTCATGGCATGAGGTGACGCAAAACAACTCTCATAAATCTGGTACTGATCAGCTTTTCCACAAATGACTCAAAATCCAAGCACGGCTTTTTACGTTTGCAGTTGACAGCAGGCTGGGACAAGCTGCCAGAAAGCTGGACAGAGGACTAGAGGTCAAGGCAGACTTGTGGACAGGAAAAAAAGGATGTATTTCAGTGATCCTCTGTTGGGATCCTCCTCCAGCCCCCGTGGAGGACAAGCAACTCTCAGTCTGACCCATGAAAGGGCTTTTCCCTGCTGATGCTTGCCTTTGGCAGCACAATGTGTAATTGGCTTAAATTACAGAAATTTAATTAAACACCAAGAAAACCCTTCCAGTGCAGTGAAGTGCTGGGGTGGATTGCCTGGGAACCCTGCTAGGTCAGGTTGGTCCTCCATGCGGGGTGACGGGTGAACAGGAGCCCCTAGCCCTGCCTTCAGGCAGGAGGGAGGCACAGCCGACCTCTTGAAGTCCCACTCAGACCGGCCTTTCTGTGATGTTTATGGTGATGGTGCTTTGTTACGATATTGATGTTTTGTTTCAGGATGTTGTTATTATAATGCTGCTTTATTCTCTGCTCCTCTACTAATAACTCCTGCCAGTTAGGTGGCTTGTTTGACCAGGGATGAGTATTTTTTTACCTGGTATTCTCAAGCTCTGGTTAGATGATCACTTCAACACAGCATAAATCTGAGCTGCTACTGGGATGGTCTTGTCCTCTCTCCCTCCAACATGTGCTTGCTCTTACCCCCTCGCTTGCCTGGCGCTGCAGACCGCGCAGCTGCACATGACTCAGGTCAGGAGACTGATCCAGCTGAAAACTCACCATCCAGGAGGGAGGCAGGAGGAGAGATCAGATTTCCATTACTTGTTCTGCTATGTCACATCCTTTGTCTGTCTTGTCTACCTTGGATGGAGCAATCACGTTTTGTGCTGTGTTTGGAAGGCAGAGTGGAAATGTAAGGTGATACAAGCACTAGTCTGAATAATTGTTTCCAGACTGAGGGATTTCTAATATTCCTGCAGAGGAAAGCAGGGTCCAAGCAGCTCCTGCTGCCCCTCAGCTGGGAACAAGGCTGTGCAGAAGCCTTGGGAGATGCCAACCACCACCTCAGGAGGCAATGGATCACACTGGACGGCACAGCTTATGTCCCCATTAGCACAAGGAGGATGCCAGGAAGCTGTCCCATGTCACAGCCCTGATCTCTGCCCCTTGACCAGGGGTCACCACGAGCCTCATTTTGCACATCTGAAACATCTGTCTAGCTTCTAAGGCATTTCTTTGCTGCTCAACTAAAACCAACCAAATCTCATTATGTGGGAGAGGGAGCTTGTTCTTTGTCACTGAGTAAGTTTGCTAAGACTTGGAGGGTTTGCCAAAGTTAGGAGAAATGGGCATGTGTCACCATGTCACCAGTCAAGGGATAAGATGAGGAAGATCAAGAAGAAAAGGAGCTGGTGGAAGCTGTGTCACAGAAAATGCATTTTAAAGTTACTTGACCTGTTTTAACAGCAATCGGGTAATGAATAAGGCAGCCAAGGGAAGGCTCCTGGATTTATTCCCATTCCCTGTTGGACACTCCTCTGGGTGAACGCATGTCAAAGCAGTCTCTATCCTGACACCAAGTGGAGAGAGCTCACAAGTACTCCGTTAAAATGCAATAAAATGAATAGTCTGCCCACAAGGGCAGCTGCTGGCCCAGCCAGCCCTTCTAGTGCCACTGGGACGTCATACAGTTTATAGGCGTTTCTGTATTTATATGAATTTTCTCAAGATCCTGGCTCTTAGCAGCAAAGGTTCACAGCACAGATAGTTGCACGTGATAAAAATCATCGTTCTGGGTTCCTGCAGTTTCTACCCTCCTACCCCAAGTCTCCACCAGTGCTGCATGTGGTGAGCAGCCCGGTGTGCACACACAGAGCATCGTTACTGGGGGCAAGGTGGGTTTTCAGAGCGGCGGGGAAATCACAGAATCACAGACTGGTTGAGGTTGGCAGGGAACTCTGGAGGTCATCTGGTCCAACCCCTCTGCTCAAGCAGGGCCAGCTAGAGCTGGTCACTCAGAACCATGTCCAGACAGCTTTTGAATATCTCCAAGCATGGAGATTTCACTTCCCTGAAAGTGAAGAGAAGGGTGCCTTTTCCTTGGGAGGAAGGGCTGGTGCTTGGTCGGGTAAGGTGACGGGCATTGCAGTGTGCAGGGGTGGTCCCACCATGGTGCAAAGAGCAAGGCAGGGTGCACAGACCTGAGCCCAGTGTCTCTCCCAACACATCTAATTCGCACTTTCTCTCATGCTCCATCTCCAGCCCTCCCCCATTTTCTCAGGAGGGGCTAGGGGCTTGATTTCCCCCTTCCCCACACGTCAGACCTCCTGCAGAAGCTTCTCAGCGCACAGCTCAGGTCCTCACTCCCACCTTACCTTGAGAACCTCTAACTCCTCCTGAGCACCACATCTTTTTTGATCTTGGCCCTAGGATTGAGGGGAGATGACTGCCAGATAGGGCTCCCCCATGGATTCAGCCTCTGGAGGCTTCAGCTTTTCATGCCCGTTTGAGGTTGTTTTCTCCCCGGGTGTCTTATTCTTCACTCTTGCTTTACACACCTCGACTTATGCCTCCCTGGGGGAAAAAAATCCTCATCATGTCGCAAGGCACCAGAAAGTCACAGAAGCTCCACTGCCAGCCGTGGGCTAAACCTCAAACCCCAGTCAAGAAGCAGCAGCATCTGAGAGTGCTCTGCACCAGAAAGGTGATAGCTTCTCTCCCAGGGGAAAAAAATCCACATCAATTTAATACAGAAAGGTACTAAACACATCTAGCGTCGAGCTGTCCCATCCCTCTGATGAATGGCATTCAAAAGCAACATAGAAAGGAGGCACTGGTGATGATGAATTTGTGCAGCAGAAAGCATTCAGCAGCTGTCCCATGTTTTAAGTCATCTCCTAGTTATACTACGTAAGAAAAAAGGAAGAGGAAAACGTATCACGCATGGACTTACCCAGCTGATCCAGAGCAAACAGGGCTGGGGCACCTTCGGAGAGCTCATTGTCTGTGGGAAAAAGAACAAATGCTGAGAAAGGTCAGCTGGAGAGGTTGGTGTGGAGAGCTGGGGTGACAGCACTGGTTTAATCACACTGCAGATAAGCCACTGCTCAGCTTGCTTCCACTTCACCCCTGACAGCTTTTATATGTGTTGTGCATTTGCGGGTGTTTTTTGTTTTTTTTAATCCAGCTGTTATTGAAAAACCTTGGAATCAGCTCAAGATAGAGACTTGGCAGGAGGAACCCTTTTTCCCCCTCCAGCACTGCTGAAGAGCAAGAGCTCTGCTGCCCCGTCTCTGCCCACGCTGGGATCCCCCGGCCGCGCTCCCCTTTTCGGCTGTGAGTGGCTCTCTGCTCCCGTTCCCCAGCTCACCCAGCACTCAGGACACAGCCAGGAGCATCCTGCCCACAGCAAAGCTGTCCTGCATGCTACAGTCTCCTCCGACAATGGCAGCTGGCGTAGGTCTAACCAGCGGGAGCAGGAAAGTTCTCTGGCCAGGATTTTTCAGAAGCTGAGCAAACCCTTGAGTCATCTGATAATAATATTGCTGTAACTCAGTGCCTGTGACAGGCCACATCATGGGCTCTGGAAACCCCTGAACTGGTGGCATCTCTCACCAAAAGCTTGTGGGAGATTATCTTGGATCCCAGACCCAATCCCACCACAAGCCCACCCATCCTTGCTGCTCCCGGCTGCAGAGCACAGCACACAGGCATCCCTCTCTGCCAGGAGGACCTGCAGCCAAGTGTTAAATGCCATTTGTGCCTTGGAGTTGGGGGGGAATTCTTTATTTTCAAACAGTTATTTCAATGTCAAAATGCTGCTAAGTTGCAGAAACTCAATGCAATTTAAAAAAGGAAATTTGCAGAGAGGTTTTTTTTCCTGTTGGTTTTCGGTGGTTTGTTTTGTTTTGTTTTGTTTTGTTTTTGTTTTTTTTTTTTCAGGTTCATGGTATTTGTTCAATGCATGGGCTAGACTGAAGAATAAAAAAACCTTCTGGTCTGGGATCTGTGGACTGTTCCTAGGGGTTTCAAGGAGGATGTTTAAGAAGGGCACGTGCATGACATCATATAGTAATCCATACCTGTGACATTTCTAAGAGATCTCGCCCTCTATTACAAAATGCTGTTAGGCCCATTAGTTAGAAAAGGCTGTGAGCCACTAATTTAGGATAGCAACGGGCTGCATACAAAACCAAAGGCCAATGCATATCCGCATTTAACCTTTAGATTTTTGTAAACTCCTGACGGCAGTGACCACCCTCCTCTGCTTTATAGACTCAAGCACAGTGGGATCCCAAACCCAACAGTATGACCCAACCTATAAAGAGAAACACATGCCATGCACATGGCAAACAGTTTAGAAAAATAACAGACGCAGAGATTGTCCTAATGAGGAAAAAGGATGGACTGCAGCAAGCATCCCATGCTGGTCCCCTGGAGCCACCCTGGGCTGAGTACCGGCAGAAGCAGCAGACGTGCTGTCATAAGGATGTCACCCAGGGGTGCTGGGCTGGGGATATGGAACCCAGGGCTGCCGGGTTCAAAATCGTAAATCTCCTTATCTAATTCAGCTCTCACAGAAAAGGAGGCAATGCCACATCTCAGACTGTCCCTTTCCCCTTCCCCAGGCATCTGGGCTATCAGCGGGAAGCTGAGGGAAACAGATGGAGATAAGGGAAGCATTTTACCAAAGCAAAATGTTTCCGTTCCCAAGGTGCTGTCATCTGGAAGGCCGTGGGTTTGTTTTGGTTTTAGTCTGGGGCACAGTGTGTCCCAGCCAAAGAAGGAGCTTTGCCTAAGGAGGGGCAGCTTGTGCTGGCCCCGGGGACGGGGACCTCCAGTGACAAGGGTGAGCTTATTCCAGCAGCTGGCTGGGAATGAGGTAGAGACAAATCAATACAGGAAATAGCTCTGCCAGCCATTTCCCATTGCATCTGTCCGCAGTGCTTTCCTGAGAGTGGCAATTTCTGGAGAGCGATGGACCCCAGCCTTGGGGTCATGGTAAAGTGGGCTGAAACCTTGAATGGTCCTGCACAGGGAACCCCAACTGGGACAGCCCCCGGCCCTCCTGTCACTGCTGGGACAGCGTGTCTCCCTGGAGCTATCCTAAATTGTCCCACATGAATATAACTGAAGAGAGAAGGAGATACTTTACTGGCTCTCTTCCTCATTCCTCCCCAGCCGCTGCCATCTGCAGAGTCCTGCTTGTGGAGAATGGTGGTGGTCACATCCAGCACAAATGGCCTATTAACTTGCCAAAGGTGGGGTGGGTTGTTTGGTGGGGTTTTTTGGCAAAAGACCACTCCAGAGAAGGAAGACAACATGAGGATTGAATGCCTGTGTCAGTCTGCCAGCTCCTGGCAAGACACTGCAGCTTGGATCAGACCTTTCCCACCTTCACACTGAGTACTGCCTTGCTCTGGACACAGCCCAGCAAAACGCCTGGGACCACTGCAAGCACAGTGAAGGGCAGCAGCACGGCAGGAAGGCTCCCGTTGTGTTCACTGGGTGGATTAAAAACCAGCAATCATGTCCTACCTCCTTTCACACTGGCAAAGGGATGGATCCCACCATGAGACAACCAGTTGGTTTCATCCAGCTTCCAGTTTTCACCAGGGTCCATCTCTGACCTGCAGCATCAAAGATCTGCTTTCAATGCCTCCTGCCGCTCTCTCTGGAGAATAACCAGAAGATACTCTGAGTGCCTGTCATGGTCCACACCATGGCCAACTGCTGAGAAACTTCCCTCAGCAGAGGAAAATGTCTAGTCAATATTTCGGGAAAAAAGAAAAGAAAAAAAAATCCGAGAAAAAAAATCGCATGGCTTACAGGGGATTGTTGGACCAAGGAGGAGCTGACTCTGCCAAGCCTTGACCTGTCACAATGATGAGTGTCCCTGCTGTGTCCAAAGGCCACTGATGCGTGGACCTCTTCCATTTTCTGTTGTCAGTCTGATCAATGCTGAGAAATTCCTAATCCCCCACAATATTTATAGGAATGGGGGTTTATTTCTGAGCAGGGTGACATGCCATGAGGGCATCCGTCGGGGATGTGTGTCCTGGCTCCACGTGCCCAGCCTGACTGCGCCCCGGGGTCCTGGCTGGCGAGGAGAGCGGGCAACGGTGCTGGCCCTTGCTCCCACATCCCAGCCCCTCCATGGACAGGAGCTATGAGCTGGGAGTTATCAGTTGTGTGTTACCAACCGGTGCCACCACCGGCTGCTCAACTCTCACAGCTGCCCCAGCCTTGGAGCTGTGGCTGTCAGCTGCTGGGGAGGACGCAGATTATTGAGCAGTTAAAGCTGGAGCTCCTAACCCCAAAAACTCCCTTTCTGGTGTAGACACTTAATTATTTTCCTGTCTATCAGCCATTCGGTGCTGCCTACAGGTCTACTGCAGCTGAGAGTCCATGGGAATACATGGAGGAGTTTCCCTCCCTGACCCCTCGGACCTGTGCATCCCTGGTGGGGCAGGCACACAGGGGCATTTCATCCATCCCTACATTTTCAGAATTGCATGAATTTGGGAGGGAATGGAGTCCTTCCATCATCAACAACTGCTAATTTATTAAGGAAGCACAAAACAGTGTTGGGAACGCAACAAAAAGGTACTGCAGAGCTTTTTTGCCTCTGTGGGAAGATGCTGAAGAAGAGGTGACAACGGGGACTTTCCCTAACATTGTCCAAGGCAAACCCAGACCCCAAATGGCACTGATGGTGGGCTGAAGCCCCTGGAACCTGCCACGCTGGCAGCTGTGCATCTCTACTCAGCCCCTGTTTTTCATCATCATAATTTGTAGGAGTTTGTTGGAATTTAATGCTGCCAGGGCCCTGAATTCAGATCGCTCCTGGGAGGGATGGGCAGGTAGTGATGGAAGGACACCATCATACCAGTGCTGTTTCTTTAGGAAACCAGGCGAAGAAAGAGATGGATGGGCCCTGTGTCCACAGGGAAGTGAAGCATGGCCGAGCCACACCACTGCACTTCCCAAGCACTGGTACTTCCCAGCCACCACCCCACGGCGGGGGGAGATGCTGGAGCTGGGAGGGGGCAGCAGCCCCACATTGGTGTATCGCCCCGGTGGCTCCTGGCACGGCACAACTCGAGCCCCTGCCCCAGCGTGCTGCCAGGTCTCACCGGGGCGAATCATGGCTGTGCCGCTGCTTCCCTGGCCGCCCAGACCTGCCAGAGGTCATTTCACCTGCTCTCTTGCTCAATACCTTAATTAAGGAGAATCAAATACTTGTGTGTACGCGTCTGCTGAGCAGCAAACAGGACCAGTCACGGCCGCGTGCAGGCGGAGCTTGACTGGGGATTTTTGATGTAGCAAATTCACCCGAAGCGCAATTAAGAGGTACCAAGACTCTGGGTGAATTTGGCTGAATATATAATTAGTTTTAGCTGAAAGAGGAGGGGAAAAGTTCTGAGAAAAGCTGCAAAGCTCCATTTTGACATTTAAAAAATGAAACTTTTTTTGTTGTTCTTTCAAATGACATTTTTGAAGTGACCTAGTTTGCTTTTTCTTTTTTCATCTTTTTTTTAAGTTATAAAAAGTGCTAAATAATCTCAAACCAGAATGTCTCATGCAACGCTTATGAAAAGAAATCAAAGAAGAAAAGAAACATTCTCCTTTAGAGTGTGACTCAAAACAAAAAGTATTTTCAATTTTTCCATTCAGCCACTGAAACGAAAAACCTATTATTTGTACAGCTCCACTACTGAAAGGCATCTTGTCAATGTGTACTGCTGGCAATTTATTCTTTCCACCTGCCAAGGGAGAGGTTTGTCTGCAAGTTCAATAAAAGAGAAGGAACGAAAGGGCAATCTATCAACGTAACATAGAAAATAAAATGGCTCTTCCATATTCACTCACTTCTAAAGAAAAAAAGAGGAAACCTCCGGACCTCAGCTCTTTGCCCACTGTCCCCCTCTGTTCAGAGTCACACAGACATGAAATCATATAGACATGAGCCCTGAGCTCCCGTCACACATGAGATTCATTGCAAATGCAAAACTTCTGACTTTACCAATGCATAAGGTCCAACCAATACTAGAGAAAGCAAAAGCCAAAATTTATTAGGGACAATAATACCGGCAATGAGAAACACCTAAAAGATCATAAACCTCAGTCATCACTGTAGCTTTGGGGCATCCATCCCTTCACATGAGAGCACAGCAGAGCCTGGAGCCAGCAGAGGACAGGGATGGGTTTGTGGTCCCTGTCTCACCGCAGAGCATCCGTCGTGCCCACCCTTCACCGCAGCCAGCCAGCAGGATGAGGTGGGAGGTAAAGGGACGGGTTCTAACACAGACCAAGGCCCACTAGCTGCATTAATGTTTGTGTAACAGACTTCTCGCTATCTTGCAAAGCTGGAAGAAGAGGCATTGCCGCTCAGCCTGGTTCCTCACGAGGGCTGGGAGTTGTGCTCCGGCTGTGTGAAGCACTCAGCCTTGTTGCAGTCAATAGTCAATGCCTATTACCTCCATCTTTTAAGAAGACGACAAACCAAATGTCAGACTTTTCCAAAGTGCCTGCACTCAGATCCTGTGTTCAGTCTTCATTTAGGGCAGGGGACCTCATTTTACACACCTAAAACTTCCACTAGTCCTCTGAGAAATATATATTGGGAGGGTGTGAATTAAGACCCCTTTCACTTCGCAGCTTTCACTGTGCCTCAGTAACACCTGCACAGACCACAAACCACTGCCCGTTTTCAGCCTAATCTGCAAATCTCTTCCAAACTGCAGAATAAAATATCGTAGCATTGAAATGACCATTTCAGCCATGTTTTACAACCTCTCTAATCTGTAAGAAGTAGCTGTCAGAGGACAAGCCCCAGTTAAGCTCCTCTTCTGGATCATTTCCAGTTTAAGACAATCTGCCATGCAGCCTCTCTGGGCACTCAGCAGCTGCATGGGGATTTATTTTTTCTTTTTTTAGTACCATAAACTGCAGAATTCACATGGCCAGAGCAGCAGGAAAATGAAAATTAATGACCTGAGACTAACCCAGACAGATAAGAGATTAAAGTGTCAAACCCTAAACTCTCCAGCCTGCAGGGGCTTGATCTGGAGGACAAGAAGATGCTGGCAGTGTTTGACCAAGCACTGCCCTCAAAATTGGCTCTGTCCACGTGGATCGCCAAAATCAGGTGCTGCTGAACAGAGATGCAGATGCTGTACAAAGGATCTCCCATTTCTCTGAGCTACAGCATCTCCTTGCATACAGTTCAACTTCAGACCTCTAGCTGCATCCACCTACTTTGACTGAGGGGAAAAATCAGTGACATCTTCCAGAAGACACAGACTCAGCTAGTTCTCCTCTCCTCCATGAGGAATAAAGGAGGGCACAGTTTCGTGAGATGCTTAGCCCAATGTGACCTTGTGCATCGCTAGCACTGGTGACCACCTATGGCTGATGACTGGCTGGCAATCACCGAGGTCTGGTGATAACCACACACCACCTTGTTGGTCTGAGCCCCCAAAGCGCCACACAGGAGCACTTTGTGCTTAATGACTTGTTTGTTTAGATTAACAACCTTTCCAACCCCCTGTAGCACCTCAGAAGAGCTCATATGTGTGAACCTTACTGAGCAGGATCCGGCCTGGGGCGGCTGGGCAGCAGAGCAGCCCCAAGCCATGCCATCATGGGGCTTGGTGATCAGGCCAGGGCAGGTGACCGCAGAGCCACCACTAGTGTGTTGCAGGTGTAAAGGAGGAGTGAGCATCAGCAGGGGCGGGGGGCAAGAGAAAGAGCTGCACAACAGCTGAGGTGGCCACCAGCCATGGGAGGACTCGTAGATGGAGCACCAAGGAGGGCACCAAGGAGATCACCAAGAACAGTGAGGTTGTGCATCAGTTTGGCAAGGAAGGGTGGGAAGGGGGAGAGAAATCTCTGCTTCTGCTCACGTTGCAAACCCTGCAGCAAGGACTGGCCCTTGCTAGTGTGTTTTCCAGCAAGAGAGGACACCTTTCCTGTGCCTCCAGGAAATTTGTGGGGTTTGGGACAGACATTCACCATGCCAAAGGGATGAGGTGGGCAGCCAAGGCAGGACTGAGGCTGAGGCAAGAAGTGAGGACTGAAGAAAGGAGCTTGGTCCAGCTGGAGAAGAGTGAGCGAGCTCAGGCAGACTGTGGGAGGTCTTGAGCAGCCGTCTTGCAGCAGCCACACATGGGATTAAAAGCTACGAGAAAAGACTGCTTTCCCTGGGCTGCTTCCCAGCCATGAAAAAATACTGGGATAGCTACACAACCTTCCTCTTGTTAGGCATGGGCTGGAAACGTCCAGCCTCATGCTCACCAATATGTTACATACATTCTTACGGTGCCTACACGGTAACCCAGACTCTTCCCACTCCCAATGAGTCCAGAGGAGTTAAAGCATCCCCTGACCCTCAGTTTTGCTCAGAGCAAAACTTTTATGTGTCAAAAAGGCCATGTGTGTCAAATGTGGGAGCAGTGCCGAGGCGAAGTCACATCGCTTGGGCAAGCAGCAGCTGCTCTTGGGCAGGTATTGCTGCCCTGCGAAGGCATCGCCGTTCTGCACCTGCCTCTCAGCAGCTATTCATCTGCCCAAAAGCAACAGGACTGGGAATGAGAAGGTCTGATTGACCCTTATGGAGTCAAGTGGGGCAAGATCAGGCCTTGGAGGGGTCAATCATGAACCTGTGTAGCTGGGAGCATGATGGCCATGGCAAAGGGCCCAAGGTGATAAACTGCTTGCCCCGTACTGCACAGCTCAGCCTGACGGCTGCCTTTAATCACCCGCTGCCGTTCTTTACTGCCTTGGATGTGCTCTCCCTTAATTAGCCCAAAAAGTGACTAATGAGCTCTTTGTTAATGCCATCATTCAAAAAGCCCTATTAGTTGCTGGTCTGAAATGTTTTTTTTTTTAAAAGTGGCGAGTTTCAGCCAACTGGCACCAAGCGTGATCACAAGGTAATTACATGATCTCATGGCAGTTATCTCGAACTAATACATCATTAATCTGATCTTACGACAGCTAAAGGAGAAGCCCAGAGCCAAGAAGCACTTGAAGGCTCCACAGTCCCCAGGACAGGAGCCCTTTTTATAAAAGCGGCAGGTTTACACACAGCAGACACATGTCAGGACAAGCTGCAAGTCATATTGCTCCCCTCACCTCGACGAACAAAAGCCTTCAGGAGCCAGAAAACACATGATCTGCCCCGAAAGGAGCCTTCCCAGAAGTGCAGCCACCATCCCCTTGCCATGGTTCAGGGCTGCGAGGATGGCCGGAGCAGGAAGGGGCTCAGGGTTTGCAGCAGGCAAACTCCCAGCATTGACCCCAGGGTGTTTGTTTCTGAGAAGCCCTCTGTATGATGAAGTCCTTTTGGAGGACCTATCCCAATCTGGTCTCAGGGCAGATATTGGCAGGTGGGTAGTTTCAAGTTACCTGCACTGATGGGAACTCCTAGAAGCTCATCTGTATCTTCTATATTCCTTTGGATACAAAGGTAGAAGGCAAATCTATACATACATCCCTATTTACATGTCATGATTTCATTTGAATAGCTCATCCCTAGCTAGGGACACTCATCCACACAGATAGCCAGGAGCCAGAAAAAAAAAAACCTTGAAAAGCTTTAAAAATACTACCTTCAATGGCAGTCAAGCTCACTCCTGAGCAAAGGTACGCCCCAAACAAGTCCCGAAGAGCAGCCATCCCACCGGCACAACGGGATGCCAGGAGCCACCTCGCAGTGCTGCTGCCACTGGCCACTGCTCTGATGGCAAGGTACAGGAGATGCTGGGTGCACGTGTCGACCCTGATTTGGGGTGATTTTAAGATCTGTAAGGTCCTCCAAGTTACTGCATGGGATAAAATTTCTCTTTCTTACTTCTCTGTTTTTCTTCCAAAATCAGCAAATTGAATAGCAGCTCAACAATTCAAATGTTAAAGCGCTTGGAAAAAAGGCTGTGTCTCCCTTTGTGTCTTTTGCAGAGCTGTCTGTGCTAAACCAGCAATACCAGACGCCACCACACCTCCTTTTTGCCAGTTATCTTCACAAGCATTTAGCTGCCAGGTAATTTTACCCATAACAATCACTTATCTATTTAAGACAAGATTATTTCTCTGTGCTGTTCCCATGACCTCTCAGAAAGCACACGACCACCTTTTTTTTTTGCATTCATAGCAGAAAATATTCCTGCTCCAGACTCTGTTTGGACAAGATCTTTCAAAAAACAATAAAAGAGAAATGGTAAATCTTACCTGACAAAATACCTGTGATTTCTCTGGCGACAAAAAGCATCCGTGTCCTGGTGCTGCAAGACCAAAGCTTTCCTGGGGAGACGCTTGTTCTCTGTTGGGTAAAGGCTCAACAAAAACTGTGCAGCCGTTGCCTGGACTTGCTTTGGTTTGGGTAGGTAAGTCACGGGAATTCAGCTGCTCTTGTGTGTTCAAAGAGCTTCAAAATACTCTACACCAACTATCGGCATTATGGTTCCCACAAGTATGCGAGGTATGCATTTGTCTTCCTGAGTCATATAATTATCTTTGGGAAAGTAACCCGCGGAAGTGCAGGAGAGGAAAAAAACACCAACCGGCCATGTAAATACCTCGATGGTCAGCAGTGGCCCTGCGAGGAGATCACCTCGGAGAGAGGCTTTGCTAATTCATATGTCCCAAACATCAAAGCTAACGGAGATGCTGGGCTGTCTGCTTTCAATCCTGCCTTTCTCGGTGGTTTGCAGCAGCACATACAGGGAGTGCCTAGGAGAAGGAGTGGCCCAGTCTTGAAAGCATCCACAGCACTGGAAGAGCTGATCTGAAGCTTGGTGGGTTGCATAGGTTGTGGGGTGGCCTCTGGCCAGGAGGAAAGGTAGAGTGAAATTGTCCCTGGCTGCTGTAAATGGAGGGTGAGTCATCGGTGATACAGGCTGAAAAAATGATGTGATGCAGCAGTGTCTGGGCTAGTTACATCTTGATAAGGATGGCAGGTATCTTCCTGGGTTTTCTGTTGAGTCAGAAGCACCTGGGGAAAGGTGACACCAGAAAAGGGATTTCTGCCATGATCAAATGCCACCTCAGGCAGTCTCAGAAGAGGAATAAATACCACAAGAGAAGGGGATACTGCATTGGTGAGCTTCCCAGAGAAGCCCCTTGTGCCAAGCATACGGGAGGAGAGAAGGCTGAGAACAGAGAGCAAACAGTGAAGGGGGTCTTAATTACATCATCTTCCCACAAGGAAGAATACGGGTTTACCATAGAGTGAATGACTCCAGCAGATGTTCACACCCTGCAATGTTTTGACAGAGTTGCCAGTTTTCCCAGATGATTTATAACAAGGACATCCCAGAAGTGAAGCTCCAATTTGTGCATGACAGCAGCAAGCTCACTTTAGCGTAGGCAGTCCATGCACCTGAGACAGATGTGAATGGATCTTGGGTTTTGCTCCATTTCCTAAAAGACCAGCTCCATCCGTCATCTCTCTTGACAGCTTATGGTACTCAGGAGATGATTTCAAAATTATGAGCTCAGCTGTGAAGGACTTCCAGCCACCAGGTTAGACAGAAAACTTCCTACCTGGGAGGCAAAGAGCTCCCATTCCCAGGGCCAGGAGGGCTTCAAGCACCCATGTGCACTGAATGACAAAGAGAAATATTCTGTGCAGCCTTTAAGCCAAGTCTGATTGGTGGCCTTTCCAGCTGGGTCTTGGTTTTATCACCCCATCCCAGCTTTGGCCAGCATTGCCTCATGCCTCTGACAGTATCTGGCTGTGCTTGGCACCTTCGTGTGGTGTGAGCAGGTTGGGACACTGCCATGAGGTGGGTCACAGGCTGCCTGTGTACTTAGGGAGCCAGCAGGTCCGGGAGCAGCAGACATCAGCTGGGGAGCAAAGACCCTCAAAGAGCCGCGTTCCCACACCTCCTCCAGAGGCACGTCTCAGCTCCGACCGCGAAGGAAAAAGCATCCGAGCTCATACCAAGAGGCGTTTCAGGGACTGCCAGTGCAGGGCCAATGGTGCTGGCTGCAGCCGGTGTGGGGGGCGGTGAAAGATTTGGGTTGTGCCACTGCCTGTGTGCAGGTGAGGATCTGAGAGGAGCCCTGGCTGTGCTGGGATGTCCCAAGGACATCCTCACGTCCAGACTCACCCACCACATCTGCAAAGCAGGAGAAGCAGCCCTGGCAGTGTTGAAGCTCTCCCACCACGCTGCCGGGACGCTGGTGCCCCAGGATGCACCCTGAAGATGGGGATGCCCCGAGGCTTTGCCTCTGTAGAGGGAGACACTTGCAGAAGCCTCTCAGACAGAAGTCAACCAGTGTGCAATGGAGGCTTTGGATTAAGCTTGTTGTTTGTTTTCTTAAAAAATATCCTACACAGCAAACCTGTAATTACAGCGACACTGAGTCCTGATAGCTTTGCCAGACCTGCTGACATGGGGCACGCTCTTACCCCTCTCCTGGCATGTCCGTGCGGGGCTGCGGTTGTCCCGCCAGGCACAGGTTCGTTCCCTCCTGCACAAACATCCAGGGGAGCCAAAACCGCCTTCAGAAAGGTGAGCACCGCGTAATTCACAGTGCTCCACGGCTCTTACACTGTGAGTCGGAGCTCCCGGGCAGATTTAGAGCCAGCGGCACCGATCTGCCTCGGAGACAAATGGAGCAGACGGTTGCAGCCCAAGCCAAGCTCCCGGGTGTGACAGGGTGAGGGGGTGATGAGCAATCATTTTGCAGCGCTGTAAGAGGGTTTACTCACAAAGAGGGTGTCTCTCCCCTCTTCCCACCCCTTGCTGGGGACAGGTGGTGGTGGTGGTGGATGTCACCAGCCTCCTGTCCCTTCTCCAGCCACATCGCCTAAGCCTTGCACCCGGGCACCCATGTCAAAACTCCTGTCCCTCGCAGCTCGTCCTGCTCACCAGTTCTTCTGAACTGGGGGGGGAAAGGTCTTCACACTGGGGCCTGTCTTCTGCTAAACATCCGCCCAGATGCAAGCACTGTGTTCCCCCAAAGGAACGGAGTGAATGGAGATGAAGGGTCACACTAGGCAACGGGATGAGAAAGGCCATCCCACTGTGGTTGGCACATTTTGTCTGAAAACAGACACTTTTTGCCAGGAAAGCCTTTCTGGGCACCACCTGGCAGGGCAGCTCAGGGATGAGGTTGGGTGGGACCTTATCCATGTCCCAAACATTGGTGGGGTGCTGCTCCGCTGCCTCTCCAGCAGCAGCAGAACCTCGTGGCTGAGGTTTGTCCCCCGCCATGCCTGGGCACTGCTCCCTCCACAGCACACTCTCCAATTCAGTAACACTGCTGGGTTACCTGAGCTGACCAAGGGAGAGGAGGGGAGAGTGGCTGGTGGGAGGAAGAAGATAAGTCCCGGGCCAGCTGCGGGCAGCAGAGAGTCTGGGGTTACTTGTGGGGCAGGCAGGGACAGGCAGCAGCTCTTGGGTTACTCGGCAGTGGGAGAGTCAGAGCAGAGCTCTGTCTCACCAAGACCCCGATGGACACCACAGCTGTAATCATCTTAACTTTCTCCCTGGTGAAGGACAAGAGCAGGTTGAAGAAGCTTCTTTGCTCAAAAACCCAAGCATGTCATTCAATACACTTGAGGCTCAGGCAGGATCTTTGCTGGCAGATGGGAAACACTTTAGCTTTTTGTTTAAGCTGCAGTATTTTTCAGAGGACTGAGTTAGACATAAAATATTTACAGCTCTCTCTTCAGAGGAAGCTGGTTTTGGGGATGTCATTCTGTGCTAAAAAAAAATCAGAGCTCTGCAAGGAAAAATAAAGGAGGAATCCAACTGGTCTCTCATGGAATGGTTTCCCCAGGATCAGACAAGAGCAGAGAAGGGATTGGTAAAACAGTGGTGGTGTTGGGGACTCTTGGAGGAGTTACATGGCAAAACAAGACCTCAGTGGCCCCTGTGAAGGATCCCTTGTCCTCCCCTCCTTATCTGGCTGCATATAGGGGATATTGCATCCCGCACCTGGTCTGGCTCCTCATCCATCCTCCTCCAGTTCAGGGTTAAGCCAGTACCTTTTCTCCCTGCGGCTCACCCACGCACAGCTCTGACCTCCCCCAGGCCCGTATTTCGCCATCCGAGGACAAGCCCATGCTCGCTCCTGGCTCAGCCGGCACCCGCTGTGCCTCTCCCCGGGCTGTGGGAGCGGGGCCACTGGGGTCCTCAGCCCCAGGTCCACCAGTGAAAGATGCCGGCGCTCAGGAAGTGCTGGTGTGGGGCCACCAGGTCCCGGCTGACCACCTACCTGGCTTTGTGGCACGCTGGTTGGACAGACACACAGACAGATGCTCGTTGATGGTTTCACGTGGGTGGAAGAGGGAAGACTCAAGTCTTGCTTGGGTAGGCTGGGATATTTAAAAAGCAGGCCAAGTGGGACCTCGAGAGAACAGTAAGATGGAAGCTTGCTCATAGCTACCATGTAACATGGAGTGTGAAAGTCCTGCTATGGTGGTGGGAAGAGAAACAAATCTCCCTCCTCCTTTCTCCAAGAGAAATAAGTCTTCTTTCCCCCAAGAGGGCAGTGCCGATTTATGAGGGTATGATCTCTGCCTCCAGGGTCAGTCATGGCACAGACACCTAATGTCTTGCCACTGGGATCAAGGTAATGCAGCTGATTTTCTCCTGGCTGCCCACCTTTGCCAGCAAACTGTGCAGTGGGATGCTGTGGCCACTTCCCACCCCACATCCTCCGCAGGTCCCTCCTCTAATTGCAGGAGGACCTGTATGCATCCAGGGCTCAGCCCCACCTGACACAATGTCCCCTCTGCCTGCTGGCACGGTGGGAGGATGGCCCCCACCACTAATTACACTGAGCAAGGGTTTGGCCACCAGTCTCAGACGCGGCATGGTGGAGAGTGAGTACCTGTCACCAAACACCCGTCTCTCTGCAGTTCTTTTGAAACACCAGAGAAGACCTTGGGTTTGCTCCACAGCAGAACAAACCCAAAAGCTGAAACTTCTAAATATCTCATAAAAGAGAAATGCCGTTTTCCAGCCAGGTCTACTTGCTGCTTAAGAAAACAAAACTGCCTCCACCATAAAAATATCAGCATTGCGGTGGCATTTGTTCTAGCTGAAGTGTGAAGCACACCAGCTCCTCTTCTCATTTCATGTTACTGCTTGAGTACTCTTTAGCCTTGCATTTTGTAGCAATAAGGGTCTTTTGATTTGTGCATGTTATTTAAAGTCTCAGCAGGGAACCAAAGTAACAATTATCCACCCCCTGGTCTGGTGATTCACGGGAGACTCTGACGAACACAGTGATGCCGTGTAACCGGTATGAGCTATTGGTGAGAAACAACCATAAAGAAAGTCTGCTCAGGTCAATTATAGAAGAACAGTGTTTAACAGGATCCATCCAGCTGCATCCTGGAGACTGAGACACTGCGTGATTTAATCATCCCTTGAGGTAATACGCAGCCAATTATTACTTTCACATGCACATTACTGAAAATTCATCAGCAATCCCACATTAACAGGCAGCACCTCTCAAATGGAAATGGCTCCAGGTGTGGGGCAAAGAGCCTTGCTCAGGTCAACGGTGTTCTCCCTGTTGACTTCAAGAGATGACGGACCAGACCCCCAGCTGCAACAAAGTCGGTGCATGGGGATAGCTGTATCTTTTTATCGTGTGATACACAGCAACGGACCTGCTTTGTCACAGTCAAGAAGACACCTCCTTTAACACTGACAGGTTTGTAATAATGCCAATAAACTAAAAAAACCTTCCTGCGGCTTTACCAGGCAGTTCACTGTAACAGTCAATCCTATCCACATTGGTCACTATGCTTCCCTGATCAGAGATATTGTAGATATGAACTCTTTTCAGAGGGTTGTTTAGGGTTTTTTTGCTACCACTTATAAATTAAGAATAAGCTTTAAATTCTATTAAATACATTAATTTTTGCCCGACTCCCTCTCCTCCAAAGAAAGCAACTGCTTTTGAGCCTTTTTCTGTGCTTGCTGAGACCTGCACACTGGAATCATGCCCAGTGGGTCTGAGCAAATTGGAGGCACCTTCTTCCAGGGCATGGAGGAATCGCATGGCTCCTCCCCAAAAGATGGTGTGACAGAGGCTGCCCTTTCCCTTTTCCCTCCTTCCACCAACCACTAACCCCAAGCTCCCCTCAAAAAAATGATGGCACTCCATGACTCCATCCATATCTCAGTCCCTTCCCTCCCCACTGAGCAGGCAGGGTCCCCTGCAAAGCCACCTTCTGCTCTCCTGTGGGGACAGCGAACCACATCAGATGTACAGCTTGGGTTTTCTGAAAAGCCAAGAGTTAGGCTTTTCCTCCAAGACTTTTTCATGAGGAATGAAACCTTGCGTGTGTGCCCTGGATGGGAACTGCGGGAGGCAAAAATGCACCTCTTGTTCCCCATGAGCAAGTTATAACAGCTCATTCTCGGCCATCTGTGGCTTGGGCTGTGCCGGTGGGGTTTCCACTGCTGTTTTTTTCCCAGGCGCTGGAGCCTGCACACCATCCTCCACAGTTTTCCAAAGGGCTCTCCTTTGTGTCAGCAGTGGGGCTGCTCCCCACCCATGGCACAGCCTCATCCACCCAACGCTTGCACACAAGGGGGTCAGCAGCTCCCATGGCCCCTGCCCCCACCCTGCTGCCTCCCAATTGCCAGGGAAATTGATATTTCCTCCTGCAATATCAATTCTTTTTTCGTTTGGTTTTTTTTTTTTTTTCGGGATGTACCACTTTCAACAAAACTTCTGCCAGGAAAAGTTTGTCAGGCTGGAATTTTTAGTCCACATGTGGAAAAGCCACCTGGGAGGTGCCAGCAGCTAGCGGTTAGGGCAGGGCGATGGTGGGACCTCAGATGGCCTGTTTCAAATGTGGACCTCAGACCTGAGCTTCCCACATCCTCAACCCCTTGCTTATGATCTTGGCCTCTAACTCTTTTCCCAACAAAATCAATAAATCAAAGAAATACAAAGATGAAATTTGGTCCTCCTGAGAAGTTGGGGAAAAAGGATAAAGGTAGAAAAGTGTTTCTTTCCAGCCATAGCTCAGGCTGGTTTACTCCCAGGAAATGTTCTCCACATGTTTCCATGATGTTTGCCGGCCCTGAGCCAAGATTGCACCATCCATGTTGCGGCCGCTCTCTGCCACTTGGCTCTGGGAGACGAGAAGGGCTACAGGCTACAGCGGGTGTTTCACAGCCTGTGGCCAGACTGAAATGTGGAGGTGAAGGTTGTCCTGTGCTAACGCGGCTCAAGCCTTCTGCCCATCCATGTCCTGCCCAGGCAGAAAAACACCACACATGGCTGCGACCAGCTTTTCCGTAACAGCACCAAACGAGTACATCCCCAAAAACCACAGCCCTCCACCCAAACACCGTCATGTCAAAACTCCCATTCTTCTCAGCTCATCCTGCTCACCACTTCTTCTGAACGGGGCAGGGAAAGGTCTTCACACGGGCCTGTCTTCTGCTAAACATCCGCCCAGACGCAAGCACTGCGCTCCCCAAAGGAACGGGGTGAATGGAGACGGAGGGTCACACCAGGCAACGGGATGAGAAAGGCCATCCCACTGTGGTTGGCACATTTTGTCTGAAAACAGACACTTTTTGCCAGGAAAGCCTTTCTGGGCACCACCTGGCAGGGCAGCTCAGGGATGAGCTGGGTGGGAGCTCGTCCGTGTCCCGAACACTGGTGGGGTGCTGTTCCGCTGCCTCTTGGGGGTGGGAAGGGAAGGGGAGGGGGAGGGGAGACGGGTTTGGGGGGCTGCCACCTGCCCAGCACTTTTGTGAAATGAGCCCTTTGTTTCCCTTATTTTCCCTGACCAGAACCCGAAGGGGGAACAGTCATCTCCAGCCCCATCCAACATTTTGTTTTGAACAGAACTTTCTCTTCTTTCCTTTGCAGTTTCAATAACAAAAACAACAACAAGTAACATATATTTAAACCCACACCGGAGTGGGTTTTCTTTCCTCCCCCCATTTGTCAGTTCAGCAGCCAAACCAAACACAGCCGTCCCCACGCCTGCTCTCAGGCCACCGCTGGATCAATAAATAACACCGCTCCGTCTCCAGCCTACCTTGAGACGTCTCTCCTCACCCTGTCAGCCGTACCCCGCTCTCCTGCGGCGAGTTTGCCCGACCTCAGCGTCTCCTTCCCCCCCAGCTCCGGTGCTGATCCACCTGCACGGTGACACCTCAGGGGTCTGTGTTGTGAAAACAGGCGTCAGGCAGCATCGCTTGGGACAGGATTCAAATCTACATGGTGGTGGAGTTATTCCTGGATCACCACGGTGTGTGTGGGCACAGGACTCGGTGCAGGGAGCTAACGTGAGCCTTTGACATCACCGGTTAAATTTAGAGGATTAGCACAGTCCTAAAATGGTCTGGATGAAAGCTACTGCCAGCCTGGCAGGAGAGAGGCAGCACCCTGCAACCACCTCCTGCCCCAAGCACAAGCCAGGGGATGGAGCCAGGAGTTTCTGCCCCACTGCTCCTCTGTGTCACCCCTTCAAAAATGACCCCCCAGCAATGTGTGCTGTGCGTTGCTGCAGCACAAAAGCAGATGGCCTTCCCGGGCTTGCCAGGAACCCTCTTGAAATCACAGAGCCCCATGGAGCTGCTGGTCCTGCTGCTCTGGTCAGGGTGGAAGGTGGCAGAGGGACAGAGGAGGTGGTGACGTGGGAGAGGAGGTAATGGCAAGCAGGTCCCAGCCCACAGTCTCCCTCAACAGCCTCCTGCAGTCACTGTGTCCCCTCTCCAGGGGATGCTGCAGCTCTCACCGACCAGCCCAACCCCAAGAGGAGCATACCGCCAAAGGAAAGGAATGGGAAATAGTCACTGAAGAGACAGCTGCCCTCAAAAGATGAAGAGGAAACTCTAAAATCTGTGAATCCCAAGTCTGTCTACTGTTTGTAGAGGTGGGTGGAAGCTGTAGCTGTGTAATTACAATTCAGGTTGGTTTTGGCAACCTCAGTACTTACAGAAGATGGCTTCTACAGTTTATGATCTCTTTCATGGACGCTTTATTTTTTTCTCTTGATTCCTTGTTGATTCTTGCAAATCCCTCTCTATTCCTTATGTGAACGACACCCCAGGAAGCTATTACAATACCCTTGAATTTTCACATACCTTCAGTATGGAGATCGTGGGACACCCATGTTTGACATGACCAGAAGCAACATCTCTCTGTTTCTGCGCGTACCTTCTTGCACGAGCAACTGCCCTGTTTTGCTGCAGCCGTGTGGCACCTGAGTAACAGAGACTCGAGCATTTCGGGTACAAAGAAAGAGCCATCTGTTTCCTTTCCTGAAGGAATAGCTCTGCAGCCACCGAACAGCCAGTGAAATGGCAGCCACGGGAAGAAACTAATTCCAAGCCAGTCTGTAAGAAGCAAGATAATCCTTAATTGCTTTCTCAGTACTGGTCCTCAGCCCATGCTAATGCCAAAAGGCAGTGGAGCCAAACAGGCTGACAATCCTCAAGTCCAGCCTCTTGTTTCTGACATTAATGATGCCTAAGAGTACACTAATATAATCTGCCCAACAAGTTGTAGAGCTTCTTATTAGTATAATGATTTTTTTTTTCAGATTTTAATCAATTTTATTGGACATGTAGAAGTGCTGCTGACAGCATTTCCAAATTTCTCTGTCTTGAGGAAAACCATCACCATAGCTTCAGCCTGTGAAGGTCCTCCATGCCCATGGGATGTGGAAGGCTCACATTCAGGGTATTCCCCACACAGTCGAGCCCCGATGGGCCCTTATCAGCACTGCACAGGTGAATAATATGCTCACTACATCAGGGGGTGGTCTGCTTTTCAAAACTCTGGAAGAGTTCTCATTGCAAAATTCAAATACTTTCCACAGAAAAGTTCATGTTTCCTTCTTGAGGTACAAAGAGCTGACATCTTCAAGGATCAAATACCATCACTTTCATTTTCTTTCCAACGTTGCTATTTGTGCATCTAGACATTAATTTACCTATTTCACAACCACCTTTCACTGTGCATCATCCCCCCGTGTTTTCACAGACTGTGACTTCTTTGAATGTTTGCTGCAATTTGACTCTCCAGCTAATGAGCAAGACGCGATGTTCTCAGATCAGTCATTCTTCTGCCCTCTTTTGTTCCTCCTTTGATTAATGTGTTCTCTTTGATGGCGCTCACACTCAGGGACATGTTGCAAGCACCTTCATCTTCTCATCTTCCCACCTCCTGCTGCAATCACTGAAGGTTGTCAGTCATTTTCACCATCCCAATTTCCTCTGCAGAAGAGGACCTGATTCTACCTCACAGCTTTCATGTTGAAGTGCTTGAACATAATGAGCTTGATGGTGATTAGTGTGAATTCAAGCACTTGTTGTGAAGAACCATGGAGGTTATTTACATAAAAAGTACTCATTTTGTTATACTAGAACTAGAAGATGGCTGGAGCAGAGCTCCTGGGTCATCATACTCCATTGCTATCTGCCACAAGGAATCACATCATGACATTGTGCTAAACTAACCAAGGTATATATATCTCACAGCTAGTTTCATCCTCTATATCTGTTTTTCCTATTAGAAGGATGTTCTCACCTTCTGATGATTAAAAACGTTCTTCTCATTTCCAGTCTAAATACATGCATGGGCAGTTTGTGTCCACTTGTTGTTAAGCCTATGTTCTCTTTTAGTTTAAATAGTTCAGTCCCATTCCCTTTCCTAACCCAGGATTCTATTTTTAAAAGAACAGTCACAACCCGTATATACAGCACTGAGCTGTATTATACATTTTGGCTGGTATATACTGGCCCCTAAGGCTGTGACATGCAAACATTCATCTCCTTAATTTTATTCTAACATGTAGGTCTATTAAAATTAAAGGGACTACTCAGAAATAAATGAAGCATAACTTTGCAGGAAAACTGGCTGTGTAATTAACTGCATCTATGTGTAGTCTGCATCTAAAAAGTCTGTGCTGCTTTTCATAAGGATTATAATACGTATTTTCTGTCAATAGAAACAATATCCTTTAATTTGTCTTCTTTCATGATGACATTACGGAGCTCTGTGGCAAATTAATACAATTACTTAGGTTTAAGATGTTACAAGCATATCTAAAGCTGCAGTCCTGTCTCAATAAACTTGTGTTAAGAATAATACAAAAGCAAACCTGAACCCCTTCATCCAGCAAAACCCTTCATCCAGCAAGATGTAGAAGAGGACAAAGGATACGCAGCCTTAACAATGCCAGTACCTTATTGCTCAGTATGTAGCTCTCCATTATTTCTGATTGCTATATATGGATTTCACATACAATTTAATAATAAAGAGCTAAGAAAACTTGAGCCAAGTTAGCACCACATCATGAATTAAATTAGAGCATAGACCATTTTTAACTACATTAGTAGCAACCAAATGCATTTATTGAGTGATAGGGCAACTAACACCTCCCACCAGCTTCACCTACACAATACCTGGGCACAAAACTAAATTGTTCTGCCACATGCCAATTAACTTGTGATACAGAAATACCTATTTCAGATAAAACTGCTTTGTTTTTTTTTAACAACAAAAATTCCTAACTCCGAGTGCACAAGCACAGACTCAGCCTGGAGTAACTGGCAATACGAATTACACATGGCACAGCATGGCAGCTTCGCCTCCCATCAACCAGCCCAGGGCTTTCAGCGGAGAAAATTTATCTGCTTTGTGCAACCATTCTGAGCTCTTTCCTCTTTTAACCCATAAGCTGGAGCATGAAGTGAGCTTCGTCAGCTCCTTCCATGTCAGTCCACTTGACTTCTCTCTGTGTCTATGTATATACATACAAATACATATATATATATACACACACAGGGCTAGACAGCCAGCTCCCAGGTAGACACCTCGACTCAGGTGTCAGCCCTGTGAAGCTGCATCCAACACTACATGAATAGCCTCATCGAACAGTGTTTGAAGTCCCATCCTCAGAGGTTACCCTGGGAATCACATTCCTTTTTTTGTCCTAGATCAGAGAACTTGTGGGTTTTTACTTGCTCAGCACATGTGTAAGTTATCTCTGGGCTACTCTCCTCTGCACTTCTGTCCAGTGCTTTCAGCAGTGCATCTCCAGTAAAGGTTCTCCAATTGCCAGCAAAACCCTGTATTTCTAGCTCATAAAATATTTTCTGTACACCCAAAAGGCCTTTTTTTCTTATTTTTAAGCATTTTTGTTCAGTGACCTGCCTTAACAGAAGGCAGTGAGCATTTCCAGAGGATGATTCAGCCAACCAGCCTACCAGCTCTCCTAAAACAGATGAATCTCCCTCCTGATGTGCCCATTCTTCTCCACTGATGACAAAGAAAGCCTAAAGCAACTACTTCAGACTTGGATATCCAATTTCTGAATGTCCTAAAGAGGGGAGATTATTCCCACCCAAATGGATCTACAACTGTGGACTACTTTAAAAGTTTTCTAATCTAGAAGTAGTACCTCGATGGGATTAACTTCACCTGATTTAAGCTGTAAATTTCATCCCCCATGAACAGAGGTGCCTACTTGCAGGCTGAGATGAATCACACCAAATTCCTGACTTGGGATGGGCTGATTCACCCTCAAAAGCTGCATCTCTCTCACTTCACTGACACCAGCACTCAGATGACCAGTTTAGATGAGCCGTAGCTGGTTCCCTGCAGTACCTGTGCTCCAGGAGCTACAGGGCCGGACCTGGGGCATCTACAGGCACCTTTGGTTTATATTTCTTGTGTTTAAAATCCAGGATCTCTTAAATTCTTACAGTTTCTTAAACTTTAGGTAGATTTCCATCCCGTGCCCACTGACATCTTTTCAAAGCTAAATTAGGCATGCCTGTGTTTCTCCCATGCCTGCTAGATGAAGCGTGTTGATGAGCTATGAGAGTTTTTCCCAGTAAGAGACTGCATTCTGCAAATTTCATTTTCACTTGGAGTTTTAGATGCTCTGTGTTTTCCCTTTGGGTATTTCCTCAGTCTGTTTTTCCTGCTGGTGTGTTCAGGCATGACAGAGGGATGCTCCATGCGGTAGCTGCATCTGCACAAGGCAGCAGCCAGCTCCAAAGGCTTCCCTACAGCCTGGTGTGGTAGAAAAATTATGTTCCTTTGCTGACATTAAACGAAAATGTCATGTTTCAGTCAAATCATCCACAAATCTCTAAAGAAGAAAGCAGGAGACTGTAGCTATTCTCTGGACTGCAATTAGCAGAAGGTGCTATCTATTTTAATAAACCTGAAGTCATCTGCTGCTGATGGACAGGGTGGAAGACAGCAATCTCCTTTTGTAGCATGGCTGTATCTCTATTTCTCTCTTTACACACACACATTTCGCCCTCTTTCTCCATTGTCCAGTTCCTTTCCTTGCATGATTGTACATCACTTTACACGATTGTAAATCACTGAACAGTGATTTCACTTTCAGTTCAGACACTTCACAGTTTCTCAGCTTCAGAGTTGACTTTTTCTTTACAGCTCCATGACTGCAGGGACTGTACCGGTTTTTCCTGCCACTTTACTTTGGAGCTTCATTAAGAGCTGCTTCAAATGCAGGAGCTGAAGCTTTGTAGCTCGGCTGCAAACAGATGACCTCATCCGGAGAGACCATGTGGGCAAGCACCCTGCTTTGAGGAGCACAACCACCTGCATCTGCCAGCTGGGACCTACACGCAGATATCCCTCAGCCCGCTTGAACCAAAAGAGGTCAGATTGGCAAAGTTCTATGATTTGACCCATTTAAATCTGAAAAAGCTAAAAATTGGTGTGGACCCTCAAACCACATTACAGCTACTCTTGTCAGAGGTATGCACACCAGGGTTGCACCACTTTAATGAAACCAGTTCAATGCAACCGGTGCAATGCTGCACATTTAAGTAGACACGTCTTTCAGTTTAGCACTGAATCTTTGACATGGCATAGCTGGGTCCGTACTTGGTTTAACAGAGTCAAAACCAGACCACTCTTGTAAAATTCTGAGGAAATATCATGGGTCTCATTCTTTTCTGGCTTACTTCGATAGATATAAAGCAGGTGTTACTCCATTAACCTCAGTCATGCTTCTTCTAAACCTGATGGGGAAGGGAGAAGGACTCACATACGCTTTGTTTCTTGTCTGATTGAAGTTACGATTGCTAAAGTAAATTGGTTTGTGTTTTGATTTCCCAGAACTCATAAAAACAAAGTGGGCAGCTGAGAGTGGCATGATGAGTTAGGCAAATCGTTTGGGGATGGTGCTGAACATGAAGAATAATTTTGTATTATTATGATATTCATTGCTCTCTGGAGAATCTGAGATGGAAACCTGAAGAAATCAGCCTGAATTCCATTACCCTGCTGCTCGATAGAGAGAGGAAAAATTCCTACTGACCAGAAATGGGTATGAAAAAAAAAATTTTATTAAGTGTCTGTACACTTGCTGCCTTTGGAAGTAGAAAACATTTTACCTTAAGCGCTCATACGTGCAAAAAACCACGAGCAGAAAGCCAACACAGCATGTTCTAATAAAACATGAAATATGACCTTTTAAGGAACTTTAAGCTTCTGAAGAGTAAATGTTAAATCTATATATAATTCAAAGTATATTGGCTAAATTAGATGCTGGATTCAAACCTGTCCTGAATAAAACCATCCTCACATTTGGATTTTTGGCTTTATTTATTCTCTGTGGTTAAAAAAAAAAAAAAAAAAAACTTTTGAAATTGTACTGTTATTAACCAATTTACCACATGGGGAAACCTGCTGTCAAAAGCAGAGTGGCTGCCGTGCCTGTGCACGCACGCGGCTCCAAGAGGGGCTCGATCCAGGCAAGAGTGAGGGTCCCCAGAAGTCGGTGCTGCTGGACACAGCTCTTGTCCTGGGACTGCCGAGGCAGAGTCCAGAGCCACGCATGGTTCTTCAGGCCATGGATAAAATGCAAGGTGGGATATTGCAAGGTGACAACCACCTTGGCTGAGTTAGCTGTTTGCTGTAAAAATAGGTTCTTTCAAAAAAATGTCAAGTGTTGGATACTGAGGCTTGAAGATCACATTGATCCACAAATTATTATGCTGCAATATTATCAGGGACTGAAAACATTGAATAAAATCGAGTTTTATCCTGTTAAAACTCCCACTCACTCCCACCACTATTTTGAAATGAATTTACTTATTTTGAAAGGAATTCTTTTGAAAAGAATTTGAAAATAAAGCACACAAGTGCAGGTGTCGCCTTTGCATTAGGTATATATGTTGATTTAAAGAACAACTGATCCAACTGGGTATGGCAAGATACTAAGAACTGAAAAAAATTTGGATATTGAGAGATCTCTTATTGATGTATTAACAAAGACAAGTATTCCTTGGCCCTGACAGTTCTTCCCCACCCTCAAATAAACAAATTTATGTGATCCTTTTCCACTCACTCCTTGAAAATAATTTCCAGAAAGTTTTCTTACTGTTTAACGGCATGTCATCCATTCACGTGTCAGTATTTAAACTCAGTCACATATAGCTCGGTTCTCCTATAACCACCCTGTGGATAAGAGCTGGGGAAAGAGCTTGGCCCAGCATGTGGATAAAACACAGGGAGACTGTCAAATACAGGAAACGACTACTGCAAAAACAGCAGGGGTGGACAAATACTGGACGCCAGCATCAGCCAAACCATCTATAAATGGAATGACCAACTTGTTAGCCTCCTAATATTTGAAATATAAACAGGAAATCCACAAAATACTGCCATTTGAAATGTGTGACCTGATCTTTTTAGCTCCTTGGACTCATTACCTGAATAGCAACGCTCGCACTACATAAAATTCAAACCACAGTAGGAGCGTTACTCAGTGCCGTATTTGCACGGCCAAACGCTGTGCTTTTCCTCCAACACAATGTGGAAACAGTTGGGACAGAAACTCACTGGTGTCCAGCAAGGCTGGACTGGAAATGTATAAACTCCCTGCAAAAAAGTCTTAGTCCTAGTTCATCATTACAGATTATGTCTTTGGGAAGCCAAATTTGCACTGCAGCCACTACCTGAGCACAGTTGTCCTTCAAGTAACCGTGGCGGGGAGACACCAAGAATATAATGACTCTCTTGAGTTGTAGAAGCTGAGCCCAGAGCAAGGCCTGGAGCATTTCCTCCATTCCCAGCCCATGTGTCAGTGTGCTTTAATGTCTTCATCTGTTCCTACGCTGCACTGCATTGACACGAGGGTTCATTTTCCAAACCATCTGTGCCAACGCCTGTTTCCTTACCAAGATTACCTCGGTATCAAGATTAACGACAGAATGAGCTCAGAAAAAAGTTCAGCGTAATATGTTTTTAGCAATTCGATGTTCATATTATGTAACAAAAATACCCCTAGGTTGCAATGAAACTTTATTTCTGAAAGAAACATTTGAAGTGTCTTGTAAGCAGACAGTAAAAAAATTCTGTAAATGGAGATGTGACCTTGAAGAGGAACCCAGAAGTTAAATGTGTGTGCCTGCAGAGTAAGACATGATTTATTTATGCCCCACATCTCAGGGCGTAGTGAGGGGTTTGCTCCTGGACACCAGAATGTGAATTTAAATATCATAATTCCTGACACTGTGCTACACCAGGCACACAAAGTCCTCAGCAGTCCTAATGCAGAGAACAGATTATTCCTCATTTTAAATATAAACCAAAATATTTTCCCCTCTCTAATGCAAAAGAGAGTTGGAGCAAGACTGTGTTGGCAGCCTTGAGGTTCCAGCAAGGTTTCTGAAAATCATTTTTATGGTATGAAATTATTCCCTTCACTAGACAGAGAAGCTGGTCAGGCAGCTCCAGGCTTGGCTGCCCATGGCTGCTCCATGCCCCTGCTCGTGGGGATGGGGTGCTCACAAGCCAACCAGGCTCTGCGAAAGAAGCATTTGAAGAAAGTAAATGGTCACTTCTTATCTGCATCACTGCTGCTGCCGCTTTTTTTTTTTTTCCTGAGAGAGACAAGCCTCGGGGAAATACTATTCCTGTATACAGTGCCATCACAGGATTGCTCTTCCCATCGCTGTTGGCATGGGCTGCCCAAGGTCACACTCTGCGTGTTCAGCCAGAGGTTTGATTTCACTATGAAAACTGTATATTTGGGGGCGCGAGATATATATATACACACTTGGTGGAAGGAAAGCCATTTTTTACCATTTTTGGACTAAACATGCATAAAGCTCCTTAAAAGTCAGCTGAGGAGCAGGCATGACATCTTCAGGACTCTTCTTTCCACCAACACAACAACTGGATGCTCTTCGAGGCTGCTGCTTCTCCCTCCTCAAGCCCTTCCTTGTCCCACTCAGGCTAACTTGGTGGGTAACATCACCTGTGCTGCCTGTTTCTGCCCATGCAACAGTCCTGCCTTCCTCATCCGTCTGCCTACACCGTGGTCAAAAGCAGGGCTGGCAGCAAAGAGCCACCCTGTTGTGGTTCGTGCTGTGATGTGCTGGTGAGATGATGTGGAGTGATGTCTGGTGAGAAGTCCGCTCTCATGCCTACTGAGACCCACTGGTGGGGTGCCTGCGGTGATGCCTGCTGTGCTGCGTACTGGAGTGGTACCTGGTGGGGTGTCTGCTGAGGTGTGCATTGAGGCGCCGTGGTGGCATGCCTGCTGTGATGCCTTCTCCACTTAGCCATCTTTCAAGACAAGTGAGACCAAGCGTTTAAATCTTTGTCATTTTTTTTTCTTTCACCATAGTGCGCGTGTGTGTGTGTGCTGTGTGCAGATATGCAAATATGTTTAAATAATTATTTTTACAGACTCTGTCTTGTTCCAGAAGGAATGCTCCCAGATGGGCTAGGGTCCAAAGCCATGCTTCCAGGCAGTCCTCACCAAGCCTTTCGGTCTTCCCTGAACGCTAGCACAGAAAGAGCAGACATTAGCTGTTAGCCCCAATGCTGTGGCTACAAGAGGTACTCCTCACAGCCAGAAGCCACGACACGGACATGCTAACAACAGATTCAGACAACAAGCATGTCTAGCAGTTTTTCAGCAGCCACAGGCTTTCTGGGAAGACTTTGCAGTGCCTGGCAATGCCCTCCATGCCCCTGGGGACTTCCAGGCAGCTCTGACCAGGGAAAGACTTACTTGTGGCCAATGCCACGCTGGGCAGAGCCTCCCATCCCACCTCCCAAATGTACCCTTCTATTCACCAGGAACCACATGGAGAAAGTTGCATCTTGGTGAGTTCCTCCAAGGCTCCGTTGGACCCCCTGGGCATCAGAAAGGAGCTTCTGAGCAGATGGCAGTGCTTGTGCCCACTGAACGCACTTTGCAGGAGGTGGAGGAGTATTTCATGCACTTGAGCATTAAACCCTCTTGTTTATATTCTAGGAAAGCCTTTCTTGTCCAGGACACCTTCATTTCTGATTTTGAATGTTATGAAATATCCAACTGCAGACTTTTTCCATGTATGATTTCAGAATATATTATCTGTTGCAATGCCTATTTAATATAGTTTCTTGGCCATTAAGGTTATTGCTACACTTCAGTCTAAAATTGTGTTGGCAGCCACACAGAACTGCTGTAAGAAACTGAGGAATCAGATTTATGTGAATTACTTTAAGAGAAATTCTACAGGTGTATTTTTCTCTTCCAGGAGGGACATGTATTAGGAATTACCTTTAAAATCTAAGACTACCCTGTAAAATTGGTCTATATGCAATGTCTTCTATTTTTAATGAACTGCAATCATCTTAAAGCAATAGAAAAGTTAACATGGATTGCTATGCACCCTTTGCAATGTAACTAACGACTCTGTCAGCACATTCCATATTGGAATTTTAATATATGGCTGTAATTTTAAAAATATGAGAATTTCTGTAAAATAGTTAAGGCAAGGCAGGTTTTATTAGATGAAGAAATGCTAAAAATAGCCATACCCTTCTTCATTCATCCAGGTATATGGCGTGGTTTTGAATTGAACATTTTCTCATAACACTGAGTGATGGCAGATACCCTCTGAACAATGTTACTCTCCCTTAGCTTGGCTCTCTACTCTGGGCTGTATGTAGATGCCCAACATTTGCTCAGCATGATGTAAATGTCTCCTTGCCATTCAGGGTATGTGAGAGGAACCAAGGGATGCATTTCTCCCAGACCACTTTGGGTCTTGAAACAACAGATAAGACAAAAGCACATATATCCAGGTATTTACATGTCTTATATTTCCTAAATACAAGTGAATTTAAGCTCAGATTTATCTCACCTAAGGATGCACTTGAAGCAGCTAAGTCCTGGGATCCTCTCCTGCAGTCACTGCATGAGCTGAGCATCACTGAAGATGGGGTCAGTCCTTGTAAGATCTGGTTACCTTCCTGGAGCTGCATGGTTGTCTTCACTGCCAAACGGTGGAGCTTACAGCAGCCATACATCTCATATATTTATCTGTGTGTCAGGAGATGGGGAGGTGAATGTGGCATTAAGAGCAGAGACAGAGGCGCTCGATGTCTGTGACACCGTGAGCCTTCACTGCAAATGCAACTCTGCAGCTAAGCAATTTGTTAGACTTGGGAGAAGAAGGACATCCACTGATATAAAACTAGGCAGTGTCTCTGTACATCCAATTTCCTTACCAAAATCAGAAACATTAAAACTTTAAAGTTTTTGAATGTGTATTTTCTGGGTGGAAAACCCTCACAGAGCAAGTAAGCGCTGAACCTGCTCAGGCTCCTAGAGTGTGAAGAGCAAAAGAAGAAATCTCAGATACCTGTCCCTGTGGTGATGTTTACCAGCTGGGGAACCTCAACACCCATGGCCATCTCTGGCTGATTTTACTATCGAGATAAAGAACAGAATGGGTGTATAACATATGTGAGATTATCCACCGTTACATATGACATTTAAGACATTTTCATCATTTAAGGTGATGCCCTCAGCTTATTAGAAATCACTTCTCTGTGTTCAGCAACGATGGCGGGAGTTGTTTGTGGACTAAAAGAAGAAAATATCTTCACGTTTCTCCATCAGCATGGAAGGTGGCGATATGTAACACATGGAGCGGGTGGCCTGGGAGGTCTGACTCCTGGTTAGGGCTCTATTCCTGGCTCCCACAACTTCCAGATGAGTAATTTCTCGTGACTGTTTATCCACCTGCGCTTCTCAATACCCATTCACACCTCAGCTGGCAGCACCCTGACAACTGTTAGCTGACAGTTATTGTGAAAATAGCCAACATTAGGTCAATTAAAATTTAAATACACTTTTCTAAATAAAAAACCTCTTGAAAAGATAGTGCCCAGGGCTGCAGAGACCAGTGTTAGCAACAGGAATTCTGCTCAGTGTACTGCTGGTCATCAGCACATGCTCTTAAAATCAAACCATTACCTTACTACTGCTCATCCTTCTTACAGAAATGCAGGACAGTCAATTTGTTACTATTTAAATGTATTTAAACCTCATGATGAAAACTGCTCTATAAAGTGAGTGCTGGTTAAATATACAGAGGACAAAATGCATACATTTTCTACTGTGAGCTCACATGAAGTTTGTATTATTTGAAATATAGGTTAAGCCCGTGACTGTCAATTAGTTGCAAAACAGTAATGTTCATACGTGGTTTTCATCAAAAGTGCTTCACATTTTGTGAATTATGGAGATGAATAATGAAATGCTGCGTTTTAGTGAGTCATGATCTGTATCTGACAGTTATAAAATGTGAAGCACGGAAAGCTAGACTGTCCATGCAACCAGTCAAGGGAAGTAAGTGTAATTTAAGTTGGGTTTTGATGATGGAAGTATTTACACTCTTACAGCAAGACCAAGTATTTTGCTAAATCTCTGTCCAAGTGACTAAACAGAACATCAGAGACAAAGCTGCAGTTTTATGCCAGGCTTCCAAGTGCAGCTTTGTGTGCCTTCCCTGGGTCACACCGGTCCAGGGCATGAGGCCAGCACTAGGTGCTCAGGTTCACCCATTCGACCACCTCAGCTTGCATCCTGTGGGGCATGGGATTGCCCGGAATGCATTCTCCTTTAAGGTAAATCATATCTGTCAAATAAATATTTGATTTAAAGATGGAAGTGGAAGACTGATCGTGATCACAGCAATTTTTCCCAAAATCAAATCTCTTATTAAAATGATTTATAAATGATTAATAATGACTTCAGCCACTGGATTTTGCTGTGACTTTAGCTGATACACTGGAAAGTCCATAACCAAATTTGTTCCTTAAATAAACAGCTACAGGGATCAAAGCTGACTCTCAACCTTCACTTCATTGGAGATAAGTAGATGAGCTCATTAAGATCCTCACGACAAAGGCGCTTTTCCCAATAGTTCATTAAATCTGTGACTCACCCCTAAACTTTCCCAGTGTTAAATGGTTACCGAAACCATCACACCTCAAGAATTATCACAACACTGCCAAATGAGGAGGTACACTACTCCTACTACTCATCTACTCCTACATGGTATGTTCCTGCCTGCTTGCATTTCCCCTGGTAGCATTAGGCTTCTCCATAGGACGAGAGGAAAATTCAGGCTGGAAGGGACCTCAGGAGGTTGGCTCCAAGATCAGCCCCAGCCACTCAGAGCTCCACTCAGTTGGGTCTTGAAAGCCTCCAAGGAAGGAGGCTGCAGAGCTTCTCTGGGTGGCTGGGTGGGTGTCCTCATGGGGAAAAAGCATCCAAACCTCTCATATTTTAGCTTGTGCTCATTGCCTCTCATCCTCCTGCCCTGCACCGCCGTGCAGAGCCTGGCTCCAGCTCCTCCATGCCCTCCCCATAGGCACTGGGGCTGCCCTTGTGTCCCTGCTCTTGGGCAGGAGAGAAGCCTCGTGCTGTAAAACCAGACTCATCAGATGAATCACTACCTCCCGCTCTTCAGCAAGAATTTGGCCATGGCCGGACATAATTTGGGCCTCTCAGCCTATTCTCCCTCTTCTTTTACCCATTTCCTGAGGTTTAGGTCAGCTGTGAGTGTTACCAGTTAAGGACTTTGCAGTCTTCCAGTTTAGTGATGTCTGATGCGTCTGAGGCAGTCCAAGTAGAAATTAAACCTCAGACTGCCCTAATAAGGAAGGCAGACACGGTGATAATAGCAGCAGTGTTAGAAAAGCCTTACCTCATGACGCTGGAATTAGGGTGGGCCACTAACTCCATTACCCAGACTTCTGCATTGACAGGGTCTTTATTGGCATCAATCACCAGGAGTGATGTGAGCTGTGAAACAATTTATTTAAATTTGGAGTGATTTAGCGATTAACTGGTTTTAGGAGCTGCTAATGCATTATTACATTTTATACATTACGGTTTTTATAATGCCTGATGCCATTTCCTGCACCTTGCACAATCTCTGCCTGCTGTTAGAGGGTTTGAAGAAAACAATTGGTTTTATCGCTATAACCAAGGTGGGAATCTGGAGTTGACCTCTGATGTCCCCATGCACAGAAGTCAAACCAAATGGGCAAATTTCAGTAATGAGGCTAATAATGAGTGAAGGTCACTTCAATCAAATTGTGTGACCCAATTATACTGGTGTTTGAACTTCCACAGTGCTGACCATCCTTTGTTTAATAATTAAGATGGAGTGAAAAAGAGTAAAGGAAGCCAGATTTACCATTGATGTGTCAATAACATAGGGGCAAAATTTTTCTGTTACTGATGCACTGATAAAATCTACAACATTGTCTAAATAATTGTCTGATTGTCTAACTAAGTGTTGTGGTTTAACCCCAGCCAGAAACTAAGCCCCACACAGCCACTCACTTGTTCCTGGTGGTATGGAGGAGAGAATGGGAAGGGTAAAAGGGAGAAAACGCATGGGTTGAGATAAAGACCGTTTAATAGGTACGACAAAAGCTGTGCATGCAAGGAAAGGAAGACAAGGAATTCATTCACTACTTCCCATCGGCAGGCAGGTGTTCAGTCATCTCCAGAAAAGCAGGGCTCCATCACACGTAACGGTTTAATGGTTACTTGGGAAGACAAACGCCATCACTCCAAACATCATCACAGNCCCTCTCATCACCTTCATGGCCCTCCTCTGGACTCTCTCCAACAGCTCCATGTCTTTCTTGTACTGAGGATCCCTGAGCTGGATGCAGTACTCCAGGTGGGATGCCATGAGAGCGGAGTAGAGTGACAGAATCACCTCCCTCGACCTGCTGGTCACACTTCTTTTGATGCAGCCCAGGACACAGTTGGCTTTCTGGGCTGCAAGAGCACACTGCCGGCTCACGTTGGGCTTTTCATCAATCAATACCCCCAAGTCCTTCTCCTCAGGGCTGCTCTCAACATACTGCCCTTCACATTGGTAGTCTTAGATGCCTTCAGTTTTATTATTCAAGCAATATTATAACTAGGTCCACATATAAATTTTGCAGCACCCGTGTCCCTCCCCAGGAGGCATGGAGGTGATGGAGTAGTGCTCCCCTTCCACATGTATCTTCCTGCTTGACAGTTTTCCACTTTTTTAAATACATACAGTTTTTCCAATGAAATGGGAAGAATTTATGAAGTCTAAATTAGTTGTCCTGCAAACTTCTTTTTTTTTTTTACAAGATGACAGCTGGAAAATGAGATCCGTATAACAGGGCTGAAGGTATTTGCCTAAATGGACCATGCTGAATAAACTGTCGACTTAGCTCCAGGCCAAATCCTGCCAGGATCTAATGAGCCAAAGCACCAGAGGGTGAGACCCCCAAGGTAGCAACACCACCGGGCTGGGGAGCAAATACAGCACATTTACTTTAGCCCAGTTCTGGGGGTAAAAAACCCCAGGTATACTTCATTAGAAGATGTGCAGCAGGACATGGTGTTCCCCAGGCTCTCACCTCTGCACCTACTGCACTTCCACCCCACTCCCTCCACAGCTTGTTCACACCTACCCTAAAAAAGTGACTGTGCCTTGCTCAAATATGCCTTATATAGCTTTCAACCAGCTCATCCAAATACTAGACACAGCCTAACTATGGGAGCAAAGCCTCCAGTGCCAGCTGCAGGACAAAATGCAGCTCCTCTCCCTTGCAGTCATGCCGGTACCAGTATCCAATCTAACTGCTTTAAGGTTTCCTATCTCTGAGCTGTCAACACTGGATTCCTTCTCCATCTCCCCTCACTAAGGGCCAGAATTCAGGCTACATCTTCTTCAAATGCAGTACAAACCCCAGCTGTGCATCAAAATTCACATGTTGCTGAGTTGCCCATGGGAATGCCACCCAGCACTCAGGCACTTGTAAACTGAACACGTGAAGTAAACATATCCAGCCATGTACTGACTTCTCACATATCAGTTTGCTGCTCGTTTTCCAAGATGAGATGAGGAGCAGTCACCAGAGTGATACCACACAAAATAATACTCAAAAACCTACCAGGTTTGGTGGGAGATTTTTTTGTAAAACCTGATTTGTTGGGGTAACTAGTTCTTAAAAGGCACAAGTTGCTTCCAGAATGAGTCTATAAAGGATGCTGCAGTAACACCTGCGTGTTGTAACGTGTCCAACAGCAGCTTCTTGAGGTGGCAGCAGTCACTTTAGCCACTGACCCTGGAAACTGAGGCTCTGCAGACACCTTGTTCAAACATGGACCTGCTCCAGCAAGTCCAGAAGATGGTCAGAGGGCTGGAGCACCTCTGCTATGAGGACAGGCTGAGAGAGTTGGGATTGTTCAGCCTGGAGAAGAGAAGGCTCCAGAGAGACCTTACAGTGGCCTTCCAGTACCTGAAGAGGCCTACAGGAAAGCTGGAGAGAGACTGTTTACAAGGGCAAGTAGTGACAGGACAAGGGGTAATGGCTTCCAATTACAGAGGGCAAATTTAGATGAGATATTGGGAAGAAATTTTTCACTGTGAGTGTGGTGAGGCACTGGAACAGGTTGCCCAGAGAAGCTGTGGATGCTCCCTCCCTGGAAGTGCTCAAGGCCAGGTTGGATGGGGCTTTGGGCAACCTGGTCTAGTGGGGGGTGTCCCTGCCCATGGCAGGGGGGTTGGAACTAGATGATCTTTAAGGTCCCTTCCAACCAAACCATTCTATGATTCTAAGCCTTTCTTATTTTCTTCTTATTAAGGCACACAGGTGACTTTTCCTATCAACAGCTTACAATGAAATTTCCCAATACGGATCAATCATTTCACATTAAAATGTGCTGCACTCCCCAGGCACGATGATAATAGCTAAACACCCGCATGGAAAGGCCACCTCCTCCAGCCAAGGAACTTCTGTTCATAGGAACGTATGCTGCAGATACAAACTGTATAACATTAAACACCAATCCCCTACGGCTGTTTAAACACCATCTCTTTTTCTTTATAACTGAGACAAGGACTTAGCTGGCCTTTCTCCAGTAGCAGGTTTTTCTCCCCAGGGTGTGAAAGCCCAGATGTGCTACCACAAAGAACACTTGATGGGCAGTCTCACACCGCGGAGACACACAGAAATATGTAACTTATGGTAAAAATTAGATTTGTGAACTTACTCTCTGCTCTTTTATTAAGATTTCTCAGCTGGGAGAGCTTGTCCACTCAAAGAAATTTGGCACACAAGCTGCATGGCCAGATCTCCAACACAAACAAGCTCCTGTTTCTGCAGAAGCACTTAATTTGATATAAAAGACAGGAATTTAAGTACGCACTAACAAAATCCAGAAAGAAACAGCTACCAAATAAGAAAACTCAAGTTTTCAAAGAATCTGGTTGTATTTCACTCTATTACTTGAGAAAAACAACACAGCACTAGCTGATTAGATTGGGTGGCATTTACCGCCATGATGTGACCCCCTCCAAAGACAAGGCGTTCTTAGGATATTGCCTGTTTTATCAGCTAGTCCCTTGAGAGCGCAGAACAAGCAGCCAGAGGTAACCAAGAATTACAGTGCTCTAACACCATCTAGGGGACTTAGTCATGTCTCAGCTCACGAGAGGCATGTGCAGCTGGCCGCCCAGCGCTAGCTGAGAAGGGCAGCACTTTCAAATAAAATAGCACTGCTCCTGCCCCAAACGCCCCTTTCCCTGCTTTTCCATACCACTGATTTCTTGCACAGCTCTTAAACCCTCCTAATTTTACCTACGCCACATCTCTTTCCTCCCCCCGCCTTTTTTTTTTCATTTTTCATCTAATTTTGCCGTGTATTGTGCTACTGTAGTCTTCATTTTCCCTGCCTGTTGCCATCAATAATACTGGTTCAATAAACTGGTTCAATAAACCTAAGTCTGTGCTATACAAAATCAAATACTTTAAGAAGGATTAAACTGGTTAAACACAATTTAAACCATTAAAAAAAAAAATCCCATAAACCCATGAATGCAGAACAGGTTGCTACAACGTGAAAAAGTAAAATCAAACCTCACTTCAGAAAATTAATGTTCAGCTACTTCTGTTCACATCAGGATTAGCACTGAGGAGCATGGTGCATGTCCCTCTTGTTTCTGTTCCCCCCAGACTTTATGGAGTACAGTTGCAGCCAGAGAAAGTCCTCAGTGCATGGGTGCTTTGGATCTCACTACTTCTGAAAAAGATAGAATCATGGAATGGCTTGGGCTGGAAGGGACCTTTAAACATCATTGAGTCCAATCCCTTCTCATGAGCGTGGACACCTTCCACTAGATCAAGTTGCTCGAAGTCCTGTTTAATCTGACGTTAAACCCTTCCAGGGATCATCCACAACCTCTCTGGGCAACCTGTTCTCACCACCCTCAGCATAAAATATTTCTTCCTTATGTCTAGTCTAAATTGACCATCTTTCAATTTAAAACCATTCCCTCTTGTCCTATCACTATAGGGATTGGTAAAAGGTCCCTCTCCAGCTTTCTTGTAGGCACCCTCAGGCACTGGAAGACTGCTGTAAGGTTTCCCCAGAGCCTCCTCTTCTCCAGGCTGGACAACACCAACTCTCTCAGCCTGTCCTCATAGGAGAGGTGCTCCAGCCCTCTCATCACCTTTGTGGCCTCCTCTGGACTCTCTCCAACAGCTCCATGTCTTTCTTGTAGTGAGGTCCCCAGAGCTGGATGCAGTACTCCAGATGGGGTCTCACGAGAGTGGAGTAGAGGGGGAGAATCACCTCCCTCGACCTGCTGGTCACATTTCTTGTGATGCAGCCCAGGATATGGTTGGCTTTCTGGGCTGCAAGTGCACATTGCTGGGTCACGTCCAGCTTTTCATCCACCAACAGCCCCAAGTCCTTTTCCACAGGACTGCTCTCAATCCCTTCATCCCCAGCCTGTACTGATACCGGGGGTTGCCCCAACCCACGTGCAGGACCTTGCACTCTGCCCTCTTGGCCTTCATGAGGTTCACTTTTAGAAGTGTAACAGTTTGCATGTAGACTGCAGGTAACAGCCCCCTTTTCTGCATGGAGAGTTTAAAGGTATCTTCTCCTTTCTGAATCCCTGAGATATGGGCCTTTACCTCAGTAGCACAAATAATGACAGCACCATGTTCATTGATATTTAAGTATCTCTGTGGAAGAAGAAAATGTGACTGCCAAATCCTGACCAAATAGGACGAGCAACCTGACGTACACCAAATCCTTGTTGGAAAACATCAGGGAAACCTACAGAGGCACATGCTGAGAGTCACGTAGCAACTCTGCAGCCTGAAATCCAGTATCATGTGTGTACAAATTAATAAATATTATTATCATTTGAATGTCACCAACAAAAACCGCCTCCTGAAACACATTCATACAGGAAGCCATTTCAATTTATATGATTATTTTGCATTCATGTAGAAATTTGCATTTTTTACACACTATGGCATGACTGTAGTCACAGACGGTCAGGCAGGGACTGGGGCTTCCTGCCCTACACCCATCCCCTGGCATAGCAGCTTCTGAGGGGTCTGCAGGCTGACACGCATCCATTTCATAGCCGTTATACCAGGAAGGGACCACTCTTTAAACCTCACAAATAATACAAAGCATTCATTTCATGCTCTGGCTACAATCTGTTTGCTTAGACTAAAGCACTTGCATCCTCAAGAGGATTTTTATCATGTAATCTATATCCTACGTCTTGTTCGGACAGTCTTTATATGTTTGTAGGAACATGGTCTTTTAGCATGGGGAGGATAAGCCAGAGGAGATCCAAGCGCTCACAGAATTGCCTGCTTTGTGTTTGTCATGGCTTATGGTAACAGGCGTGCCAGTTTTGGAAAGCTGGTATGTGTAAGAGTCCAAATGTATGTACAACTGGGGAGTGCCACCTTCTGTTTTGCCACAGACACAAAGGCCGAGGAATAATCAACATTGCTGCCTCGTGAAGTTTTAGATAAAAAATTAACTCTTGCCCATTAGAAAGAGGTGCAAGATCATATTGCTATGCACCAGATGGGGATTTCCGCACGTTGTTATCAACTACTAATTTCTGAACACTTGGCAGGCAGCTTTGTAGCTGTCAGCAGGTAACCATTCGGGAGCAATTCTCAACAAGCAAGCTGAAGGTAGGAAAAAAAAAATTTCTTTTCTCTATTTTACATAGCTGCATTGGAGACGAGGCTGTACTTCTTCAGAAAAAGATCTGGTAGTTGGCAACAGTTGCTTAACGATTCCTATATTTAACTCCAAAGGCTAGAAAATGACTCATTTCCAGGCACCGAGCTGCCTTCTCTGTCAACATGCGGCTGGTTCAGACTTTCCCTGTGTTTACAGGTACTTGTTAAGCAAAAGTTCAATTTACCATCTCCTCAGCAAACCTCATTACACAGACAAAAATCTTCACTCGAAATTTAGATATGTCTTTATTCCTGTTGATATAATCAAATATATCTTCTTCGCCAGCTATACTTTATACCCACCCGAGGAGTACCAGAGAACGGACAGGATTCTGATCTGTGTTATCAGTGTAAGTTAGAAGAGGCTTCACTGAAATGAAAGGAATATTTTGCTACTGCTACTAAACTGGCAAACATTATGCTGATCTCCTTTTTCATGATAAACCAGGGAAATACTTTTTCTCTATTCTCTCAAACATGTGATTAGAAACAAATGTCTGCTGTAAGAAAAAGTATTTGTCTGTTCTTAAACTTATCCACCAGTGCAAAAATGGGTAAAAGTGACATTTTAACTCCTGTATGCTACCTGCACTTATCACACTGAGATCAATGGTTTGAAAATCACTTATGATACATATTTAAATTTTTGTCCATATTAGGACTAACGTCCTTTGAATCAAATGAAACATAAATTGAGATTGTTCCTAGAATGCTGTCAGTGACACTGACTACATATAGACAGCATACATCCCGAGCGCTGTCTCAGCAAGCCTTGCACCACAGCTCTGGGATCAGTTGTCTTCTCCTGCAGAGGTGAGGCCACCCAAGAAAAGTGCCTGCAAGCAGCTGAAAACAGCCACGCACTGTAACGATGTCAACCTGGTACGGTGGCACCATTTTAAATTATGAGATAGAGCTCTGATTTATCATAGCCCTGCAAGCTTTTTTTTTATTTTTAAAAGTATCCTGAGATAGGTTCAAATATATGAAAATAGCAGACAGGCAGTCCTGACGACTAAAGCTTATGTGCCTTAGCACACAAACAGGAAAAAAGTGAATTCAGTTAAGCACACTCAAAATTTGCCCGTTTGTGATAAAACACAGTCAGCTCTGGAGAGCAGAGTTGGGAAAAACTGCCACATTATAAAATTCGGCAGGATGGGGGATGCTGCACAGGGGTGTTTCGGCCAGTAATAGCATCACACAGCCAGGCCCAGAAAGTGTAATTTTTAAGGTGCTCACTAGGCAGATAAGCCATCATTTTTTAATTTTTATGCAAAACATGCATACAGAATTTCATGCCTGTTTATCTACCTCAGCAGGCTTAAAAATCTCTAGTTTTGAGACAGAAAAAGGGTAGCTCTATCAAATGCTTCAGCTTTTCCATGAAATTCCTCAAGGTTGTAAAGGGAAGCAAGTAGCAGGCACCTTGAATCTAATTTTGAGTCAAACATTACGGGGTACTGATACAGCTGCAGTATCCTCAGGACACCTGAACTATAGAGGCTTGTGTCCACTTTCCCTGCAATTTCACTGCAGCTGTCAGTTTTAAATGAAAAATTTTGGTTTAAGACACTGTCCATACTAATATCTTAGTGCCTATTGACTTTTGCTGCCAGTATCCGCTGGTGAAGCATAAGAAAATATGAGAAGCCTGAAGTGAGAACAAAAAATTAATTTTCCACTATCAACAGGTATTACCTTATGGAAATTATGAAGATGATAGTGAAAATAAGTGAAGAAATGGAAAAAATTAACTCTAAAATGACAGGTAAGTATGGGAAATACTAACCTCCAGGGGTCTATGGACTATGGAAACAAGACTCAGGATCAAAAACACGGGGAGGTGCTCAGCAACTGCAGAGCCCTGCAAACGGGAGGCGGATGCTGTGAAACACTTATTGTCACACTGTTAAAATATAACAGAGAAACTGGGCTGAACTTCAGCAATATAAAACTCAAATTCCGGCTGATACTCACTGTAACAAGCAGCACGTCGTTACGCTGCACGGATTTTTCGTAGCCCCAACAGCCCGGCTGAACCACAAGAGCATCTTTTGAGTAAAAATACCGCTTTGCATTTCGGCATCGTCCTACAGCAAACCTCTCACGTAGCGGTGGATTACATCAACCAACATCCCTCGCGAAGCGCAATGCCATAATCCCCTGAGCAGGGCTTAGGACAGGCAGAGGGGCCATTCCCATCCAAATATCTCCCGCTGCAAAGTCAGCAGCAGCAAACGGCCTGATGTGCTTCCTTACAAGATCCCCTTTCGCCCCCCTGCAGCGATTTTTAGAGATATCTTCCTGCAAAGATCTCACCCAAAATGTCCTTCAGGTAACTGCTGGTGGTAGCAACGGGCCCTACATTTTCATCCTGCACAATACCGATACGAAAAAATAATAACTTGAGAGGATTTAAAAGCTATTATAAGAGATACGAACAAAGGGATATTCATAGAGCTGAGAGGATGACAAGGGAAAGAAAGGAAAGGAAAGGAAAGGAAAGGAAAGGAAAGGAAAGGAAAGGAAAGGAAAGGAAAGGAAAGGAAAGGAAAGGAAAGGAAAGGAGGAGGGAGAGCAGCAGGGAGAGAAGGAGTACGTCTCTCTGCATGCCAGCAGCAGGGGAAAGTAACCCCATTTCTTCCGCGCTGCCTTCAGACCTTCTCTAAACAGCTATTTTTCAGCCCCCCTTCCCCGTGCTGGTGTAAAAACAAGGGGACAAACGGCAGCAGGCGTCTGCTTTTAAGGAGCGAAGAGGTTGCTGATGGGCTAACAGCACCGGGGTACCTCAGGAATTTGGGAAGTGCTTGGTGTTTGCCAGGGAGAGGTGGGTGATGCACAGGGGACCACCTTGGTGCTGTACATCTGAACAATCCTGGTACCTCCTTCTTAATTCTGAGCGATGCTGGGACACAGACAAGACGACATACAGCTGTGGCTTTAAAAAAAAAATAAAAAAATTGTCTTTTAAATTTGTATTTTAAAAAGACAAATAATATTTTCTAAAAAGAAATAGAAAGCGTTCTCTATTATTTTTAGCAGGTTTTCACCCTGCTTAGATTTACTAATCCCTTTGAATCAAAAAGATTGCAAACACTTGACAGAACTGTCTCGTCAGGAAGTGAAGCCAATGAGTCGAAGCGTGCAATGAAAATCGGGATGTCAAAACCCAGACGTCTCAAAATATTCTCTAGGCAGAGGGAAACTCCTACACAAGTTCTGAGCACCCTCTCGGAGGTAATGACTACCTAAACCCAGAGATGAGCACTTTGCACAAGCGTGCTTTTCTATTTCCAAGTGCCGAGTTAAAGCTTCAGTTTTGCTAACAGCAAAACCAGCGAGGTCTCCTCCTCCCGGTGCTCAGCCACTGTCCACATCACATCCCAGAAATGCAGAGCAGTGCAATAAAAAAATTTTATTCTACCTGGCTTATGATCTCTGATATCTGATATTGTCTTTCTGGTATTTATTCCTCAATCCTGAGCCTCAGAGCGAGCCTTCCTCCCCCTCTCTGGCATCGTGAATCCGATCTCTCCTGCAGCGTGGAAAAAGTGCATGGAGAAATTGGAAATATGGAGAAAAGCCTAAAATTATTCATTCTTAATGGGTCCATTGGAATCAATGAAATTTAGACACAGGTAGCATTGCAGGCTTCTGTTTTTCCTAGTTTTGCAAAATGAAAATCCGAAAGTTTGTTATAGTTAATTGTTTTTCATTTGGCCAGCAGAATATACAGCATCAGAATGCAGAATTAATCTTACTAAACTTGTCCCAATCAGCTTAACCACTAGTATGGCATTATAATCTATTAATTCTTGTTTCAAAAATGTAAAAGATAAATTATTTTACAAAATAAAAACAGTGTTTTATTTTTATACACAATGAAATTAATTTATTTACAGTATTCTGTGCCTAATGCTCATAAATACCAATACCTTTGGTCAGAAAATGATACATTACACTAATCTTGTAATATGTTTTAATAAAAGCATTATTATCTCTACTGTGACAATGTCAGGGAAAAAAAAAAAAAAGCAGGAAAAAAAAAAAACAGAGAAAAAAAAATAGATGGTTCCTGCCCAGTGAGCTTATAATGTAGTTGACCACAAATTTTTTTAAGCAAAGCAGGGTGGCTGCTCGCACGCCCACATTTTGGCTGCAGGTTTGATGCTCCCGAGCTGCAAAGCCCGAGCAGCCACCGGTTCAGCACTTCTGCAGTGATCTTCCAAGGTGCTGTTCATCCATCCCTGAAACCACAAATAACAGCTGGCCACATCTGTGCTCTACAGTGCATGCCCTTCTGCCAGCACCATCCCACCAGGTTTCACCTTGTGGCTTTTCCCCCGCGCAAGCTTCTTGAGGATGCAACCTGGTCTATCACGTCGCAGAGGGATGCTGATGCTGCAGACACCTCGCCTCCACGGTGGTCCCCAACTGCAAGGGGAGCCCAGAGGGATGGAGACGAGCCCTAAGAGCAACTTCATCTCACTTCAGCACAGATGCCTAAGATACGTCAGAAGAAGAGAGTTTGGGAGAGTTTCTTCTGCTGGGGCCGGGAAGGCACACTGCTGGCCAGATGATGGGCTGGGAGAGCCCCGGTACCCACACACCACCCACTGCACACACGCGTTGCCAGAGCACCCTCCTCAGGAAATCACAACTCTGGAGATCTTACTTTATCACCCACCATTTTTTTTTATACTCTCCAGATCATATTTTATTATATAAAATAAATTAATTTTGTGTTTAGCTTTGGCATAACAGATCTGATGCCTTCTGGTTTACGAACAGCTTTTTCTAACCAAGTGTAACTGTGAAACTAAATTAAGGAAGAGTAGTACAACAAAAATGGCTACAAAAGACACCTGCATCTGAGATGGTCACTTTAGGTTCCTTTTATAATCACTGGGCAGAAACAGGCCATGATTCATCTCATCCTAAAAATAACTGGCTAGAGAGGCATGGCTAAAGTATGCTAAAGGATGATAAATAGCCATTCTTCATCTCCATTTTTGTGCAGCACAGACAAAACACAAGATTCACTGTATATTCAGTACAGTAATGTGTTTCAAGAGTTACAAGAAAAGTGAGTCTCCCCCAAATTAATATGCTATTTTCATTTTTTTGCAGTTAGAGGAAAGTAGAGTGGACCTTCTCATAATGTCAGTGACTAATACAAGAGAGTGAAGTAGGACTGTCATTTTTATATATTAACAGTGTCCTAATTCATATTGTTCTTGCTTTATCTGTCTGGATCTGGGTTCCGTGATACCAGGGAGAAACAGGGGAACAGGGCTGGCTCTGCTGTCACCTTCTGCTAAAACATGTGAGCATCGATTCCCTCCTCCCGTCTGGACTCTCACTCTAGCTATAGATACAGGACACCAAAGAAACGATGCACAAGAAGAACATCAAAGCCCAGCTTTACCTTGTCCTCCACTGAAAGCTTTAGTGCCCCAAAGCCAAGAGAGTGCAAAAGCAGTGACATGAAAGACGTGACAAAACAGATGTTCAATACACACTGCGCTGGCGAGACCAGCAAGCTTAAAGAGGGGAAAAAAATAAAGAGAGGGAAGAGGCTAAACTTGCTGCCCCTGCCTGTCCTCAGCTACGTACAGACATTAACTACTACTTGCAGGATGGCAAGCTGTTGCACTCTCCCTTCTGCACTTGCAAAAGCCTGCTGAACCTAATGCTCTTACCCAATCCCATCCACTCCTCACACCCAAAACATCACGGGCTTCATTATGAGTAGCAGTTTTAGCACCCTGCTACCTGCAGCCTGGTGACTCTCCCTTCACCGGGTCCTATATGTACACTTGTAGGGACACAAGACACAGGCTGGACAACAGGAATGCATAGCAGCATTGTGCTGTACGAAGCCCCAGACCCCATACTCCATACTAACCGTGCTGGTTATGGGATCGAGTTTGAGCTGTTTTCTACTGAGTCCAAAATGCCTGAAATCTGCAATCTCTGAGGCATCTTGGTACAGTCATGGCAGGGAACAGGCTCCTGCAGCACCTCTGGCAGGGGCTACCAGGGTGGCTTTTACAGTCTGAGGATGGAAGTCAGTTCCTCACCTCCAGAAACCAAAATGACCCAAATCTGAGAACATCCACAGCCTGCCACCATCTCTGTTGTTGAGCTTTTAAGGACAACTGAACAAGCTGAGCTCTGTATTGAAAGGCTGCTGTTAAAAGGACATTTTCTTTCTTATTTTAGGTTTCAGGAAGTCTGGATGGCTTCTTTTTTGATACGTGCATTCATTGTGTTGTTAACAGAGATGAGACACAGGCAGCTCTAGATGAGTCCTTTGTTCTTCTTATAACTCTTAACACACAGATAACATAAAGGGCTGTAAAATACAAGATATCAGCTACACTGTTAGAAAACTGATAGGCAAGTAAAGTGCCTTTATTGATACTCACAGAGGAAATTACCCATATTGTTTGGCTTTTAATAGGAACCATTCAGTTTTGAAGAGCACGCACACTCCAGCTGTCTTCACCGGTGTGACAGTGAGAAGAAAAGCAATTCTGCTGCTAGTTCACAAGCAAAGTGCTGTCCAAACAAAGGAAATCAATATTTCTGCGTATCGGTGGACATGCATCCTATTTAGAATAAAACACTCATGCAGTTAACTGCATGTACGGTTGTTAAAAAGCAAACAAACAAACAAAAAAGTCGTCAAACCTTTTGATCTTAATCTAAGGAAAACAGGTTGCCAGTGAACAGCAATCTGATTATTTGCTCCTTATCTGACCAGAGGAAGGGCAGTGGAACAAAGAATCCAGTGTTCAGGTGAGTCCTGGCCCTGAGTGAGAGCCACCTGGCAATGCCTTGGCGAGGACTGAGATAACCTACCTCATTTCTGGAAAGGAACCAGAAGCAAAAGTGACAATTATATCCATGCTCCCAACTGATTGGACTCAACTGCCACTGGTAATGTAATATAAGTACATAACAAAACAGAAGTATTACAATAGCCTGACCTGCTCCTGGAGAAAGAGAAGCGTTCAGAGCACCTAGGCATTTTTCCAGCTGTGCCTTTTTCTATGCAGACTTTGTCTCACTTATCTGTGCTTATCTTATACTGCCACTGGATCACAGTAACAGAAGGTAATACATAGCCAGGCCAGAAAACTGCTCTCAAATAATGCCAATGGTATGAAAACCGGATCAACTGAGATATAGGGTGGTCCCCAAACTTTTCCCAAGGTGTCCCCATGGGTCTGAATTTCACTTCTGTAATTGAATTTCACTTGTGTCTTTGACCCCTCTGTTCTAGGAGACACTGACCATTTCGAGTTACGGATAAAAGCCAAGATGTTAATTTTAACTCAAACTCAAAATGTCCAGAATGGTCTTTAGGACCTGCTGTGGGCTACCAAAGAGCCTGTGATTCGTCTTGTTCAATGCTGTCTTATTTGAACTTGGCAGTAGCCTTTGAGCTAGAAGCCCACCCTTCCTATAAAGGAAGGACATTGCCAGCGGTAAGTTTCATTAGCTAGTACATGTGTTACTCTTCAGGGCGGTTTTATCTCCAAAGCTGGGCTGAGGATTAAGGAAAGTTGTTCTTTATTTTGTAGGTCAAATTTCTTCTGTCCATTTTAGCTCACTTATTTTGAGGTTTTATTCTACCCATGCATGGGAGAGCAAATTAATTCTCCACTAAACTTTGAAGAGAATAGGAAACACCATCTTCAGAGATGAAGAAAATCACTTAATTTTAGCCAACATATGTAGTAGCCTGGTCAAGGATGGGTAACAACGGCTGCCACAGACACTGAGCAGCTCGCTGCGTCACTGTTTGCTCCAAGAGGCAATGGCCCACTGACCTGATCCAGCACCTCTTCTTCCTCATGGCCCCCGATCGTGTGTCCTTTGCTGCCTGCAGACACGAATGCATTCTCCATTGCCAGAGTGTGTCCCTGGGGGTGGCAAATGAAGCGTCGCAGATGATGGGTAGAACATTAGGTCACTTTCATTTCCCTCCTGAAAATCAGAACATGATGAGACATGACAAACTGACGCCTCTCCTTTGTACAGGCTGTATCTAAGTGGTGAAGAATAGAAACCTGTCTTCTGCTCTGGGGCTATGGGCTTCTCTGGCACTGTGAGCTTCTTTGCATTATTAGTTTCAAGGAAAAATCTCTAAAATTTTGCTAAAAACATATAGGGATATATATTGCTCCTGTTAAGAGTCAGCTTGAGCTATTGAAGAAAAGCTGCCTTTTAAAGACAAAGCTTATTTTACAGCCCAGAATCCCACAATATTGTCTTTGTGATGTTACGTACTTTGACTACATTTTTAATCTGATTCAAAGTTTACCTAAAATACCTTGCCACATGTCCTTCGTAGGACATCCCACTTGAAAACAGCAGAGCAAGTGGCTTTACTATTTTTATTCCACAGTATCAGCTTCTTGACACAGCCAAGGCTCTTGTATTGTAGACCCATCCGAAATGCAATCCATGAGGTCATGCTCGCTGTGAACACAGGCACACAATGCAGTATCATTTCGTGCAGACACTGTTCTGTTTGTGCTGTAACTTGTGCAATTGCAAAGATCAAAGAGATTCAAAGCACTGGGAGCACATAAACATATTGCTAAATCAATACAATATAAACGATGTGCATGGAAAGAACAGTTTGACCTTATTTCACTTTCTGCTGCTTTCACAACAAACACCATGTCAGTGCAGTCGCTCTGGTTAGTGTTGGAATGGTTCTATTGCTGGGTCTCCCATGATAATTTCTGTGGCCATGTAGGCAAATACAGAATTTACACGTAGGATGATACACTGAGAAAGTCTCCAGAGAGATTTCCCTTGTGAATAGACACCTTTAACTGAACTAAGTCAAGTTTACGGGGAAGAGCTGGCATGAAAGAGACGTTCCCATCTCTGTTGTGCTGTGAAGTTCCTCTCAAAGGTAAAATGCAGGGGATGGGGATGGGGATGGGGATGGGAATGGGGATGGGGATGGGGATGGAGGTGGAGATGGGGATCAAGAGCAGGATGGTAACATGCACTGCACTGCCCAGGGAGAAGTGACAACTCCCACCAGAGCCTCAGCTTAGCAAAGATGCCCATGGCTTATCCCGGCAGAGTTCATAGATCCGGGCTCCTTTAATATAGCAATTTTTTCTCTTTTTTTGACTGCCATGCACTTCTTTAGTCTCTAGCATCAGCTCCTTCATATCACTGCAGTAGCTTTTTCTTTGTAGATCTCAAAGCACTTTATTAACAGGGGAAAATATCTCACAACACCTCGAGGAAAAAAGGTTAGGTCCATTTACAAAGAGAGGGCTTCTTTGCAGCTTACTATGATCAAAGTGAGGGGAAAATGAGAACAAGGAATGGTCTGGAAAAGTCCCGTCTTACTCCACTGTGGTGTTCCTGGGGGGAAAGAGCCAGGTCTCCCAAACCAACCAACACCCCACCACCATTAATGACCACCATCTCTGCACGTAGCTAAGAACTGATGATGACCTACATCTATCTACTTTGAGTACAGTTTTGTGTGAAGGACAGTTGTGAGCATGCACACAAATCTGCAGTGTCAGGCTGAGTGGAGACCTTCCCCACCACAATTTACATGCTGGGTCACCGACTGAAGGAAGAGGTTAAGTGCAGGGAAGGTATCTATCCTAGAAATGACCACTGCTATCTCCAGGAAAGTCAGACAACAATGACTTCCAAGGAGTTAGAAATATGTGAGACTTCAGAAAAAGATGAAATCTACTTGTGCTTCCTGGACTATTCCTTACAGGAGACTCTATACAGCTAGCTTGCCTTCTACGCTGCTTCTTCTATGCTTTTTGTGACTTGAACAAATATGCTGCCTCAGTGCTTTAAAAGATGTTTTAAATTAATAGGTACTTGACTTGCATGCTACTTAAATCTGGCGTGGGATAAGAATGATTTCTAGGTTGCTGGCTAATGAAGAGGCACTTCTGGGAATCTGTATCCCAGAATACCAGGACAATAGAATCATAGAATGGTTTTGGTTGGAAGGGACCTCAAAGATCATCCAGTTCCAACCCCCCTGCCATGGGCAGGGACACCCTTCACTAGCCCAGGTTGCCCAAAGCCCCATCCAACCTGGCCTTGAACACTTCCAGGGATGGGGCATCCACAATTTCTCTGGGCAACCTGTTCCAGTGTATCACCACCCTCACAGGGAAGAATTTCTTCCTATCTAATCTAAATCTACCTTCCTTCAGCTTAAGGCCATTACCCCTTATCCTATCACTACATTTGAACAAAAGTTCTAGTTCCCAGCAGTTTCTCCAATGGGACAAAAAAAGAATTGCTTTATATAAATTACAGATACTAGTCTGAGAGCTGTTATCATAAGACAAGAGCAGAAAAATGTGTAACTGGCATAGAGAGAGGATCACACTTGGATCCTGTGAGTTCCCAAGGAGCTTGTCACACCCAGGGATGCAGCAAGCAGATCCACCTTGCTGCACTGGGAAGGGCAGGGGACACAGATGAAGCTCTTACCCCTCCACTGGGCAGCTGGAATAAGTCCAAGAATCAAATGAAGTAGTTTCAAGGAGATGGTGTCCCCTTCTGCACCAGCTGTGTGGACAGCATGTCCATACAACCTCATGGCTTGAAGAAAATGAATTACTGTTATTATCAACAACAAACACATAGCACAAGTTGCCTCTTGAGAAGACAATGAAATATCTAGAATATGGTCCTAAAAATCAAGGCCAGGAAAGATGCCATCGCTGGTTATAGGACTTCAAAACCCCTCAGATACTTCTCTCATTTTATACCAGAATTTGTGGAGGCTGAAGCAAAGCTAAATTTCTGTGACATTTTCACTAAAGCCATGCATTCTTTTAGCTTGATGCTAATGCAGCATTTTCATCATATAAACCAAGTAACCTGAAATGTAATTGAACTTGTTTTCTTTTAGCAGAATGGAGAAGCACCTGTAAAATCAGATGACTGACGGCCCTGGAAATGAAGTAGACTGCCTCACTAATGTTTCTTATCCTGCTCTGATAAAACCAGATGGGTTAGATGCTACCAAAACAAGTGCATACTTCTCCTTTGATCCAGCAGTAGCATCTCAGAAGGATCGCTAGAGAAGGCTTTAATGTACAGTAAAGACCATGAGAAACAAGATGAATCCAGGAGGCACAATGTGGTTGGACCCCTCAGTGAGAACAAAGCCAGTGTTCCCCTGTGGTGAGGTCCCGGGCCAGACTCAAGATCCAGACAAACAACCAGATACTTTTTTTTCTGTTACGGACTTGTCAGTCACCCAGGCCATATTTCTTCAGCATTTACATGTGCAGAGAGGTATATCTAGATTGCAAGTCCAAGAGAGGACTTCAGTCTTCCTAAGAAGAAGTGAATGCAGTAGGGATGCATGGAGACAGGACTTGAAGCGGGTGCTTCCAATCTAAATACAGATTCCCACAGATGTGCAAATCAGGTTTAATTTCAGTGTCAAGTGAAATGCACAAGTTCTTCCGGGTCCAAGTCTTCATGGCACAGCAGTTTGCTTTGACTGTGGGATCTTTGATGCTGAAGCACCTTGCAGCAAACTCACATTTGTAAAATGTAGAAATTATATCCATGTTGCTCTTTCATAACAAATTTCAAATCAAAGCCAGGAGGTAAGCGTAGGGAATCAACATATGCATCTATATGACACAGTAAAATTGTAAATACATAAGCACTGGTTAGGATCTGTGGTTTCACCTGAAAAGCAGCAAAAATGAGTTTGCAAGAACAGACCCTCATAACCTCCACCTTGCCAGAGATGGAGCCACCATCCAGCCTAAAAAGGGATGACCAGTAAAATGGGTAATCACAGGGTAGAATCACTTGAACACAAGACAGCAGGTTCCCGGTCCCAAAGTTGCCTTTTATTTATGTAACTTCAGATAAAACATTTGAAATTATCCTCTTCATTCCTAAGTTTTAACCTAAGGCTTATAAAGAGATAGTTTCATCTGAACCGATGAAATCTGTTCTATTTCTTTGCTCATTTACACATATTTTTGTGACAGTCTTAAAGCTTCTAGATCATGCCAGATACGCAAAAGCAGCACAGCACAGTACATCAGTGCAGAAATTGTGCCCTTCCAGCATGACTTAAAACACTGATCTCAATCTAGACCAAGAGAGATGGATACAACATTGAAAAGTTTATCTATTTTCAAAAGTCTTCCTCAAATTGCTGGCTTCCTAGCATATAACGTGGCCTAGACTGATAATGAGTAGGAATTTCCACAAGATCTGATGACGCTCTACATACTCCAAAACCACTTGTGAAATCCACGGGACGGGTATGTTGACAGAACAATACAATCAGCATGTGGCTGACCAATATCCCAAGCAGTCAGATTTTTTTTGGCAGCCTGCACATACTCCAGCAGTTAACATTAGGAAAAAAACCCAGGAAACTACTTTCTCTTTGGACAGTATAACACTCTGCCTTCTTAAAGTAGCCTTTGTAAAATACATGCGGTCATGCATGAGTAGGAAAACAGGAGATGGCCTAAATGATAGAGTCTTTCTGAGGCGTCCAACACCTCCTAAAGGGTGTATCTGGAGATATCTGTGCTAATTTGTGGGTTTGGTTTATGAGCTTGATTAAGGATGTGGGGCTAAGATATGATCTACCATTGTACTCGCTGCCTGTCTGTGCAGAGCCAGCGTACCCATAGGTAATGCTGCTCAAGTATTTAGACAAGCTACAAGACGCAGGGGCATAGGGATGCCTGGGAGCAGCAGGCATCTCACAGAGCTGAACTGTACCATCAGGTCTGTCTCTGCTTCCCCTGGGTAGATGTGAGGATGGGACCTGAGCCGTCGGCACGCCCAGCACAAAGCTCACTGCCCCCTCCGGGCCCTACGCATCTGCTAGAGGAAAGTGGATGGCCCCGAGGGCAAGCTGTAACAGTCCAGGTGCCCCTGCAGTTAAGCAGGATCACACAGGTGAACAGGTTATGGGAAGAGGCACAAGATGAGGGAGTGCTCTGAGGCAGTCAAGGATCAAACCTAAATTTGCAGAGAAGCAGGTGTTCAGAAAAAAGAAATGGAGATTTCCCCATCCCCATTTCTGATACTGTCATGGGGAATATTGCAGTGCAAATACGGACAGTTTCTTCAGTTTGCCACTTAGGGACACTTGCCTCCAAGAAGCTGTTCTGTTCCTTGGGTGTGATTAGCTTTGAGTAACGCAAGGAGATAGATACATCACTGGTTCTTCATCTCACTTTCCTTTCCTTCCCAGCCACTTGGTAACTCCACAGCCTGGCTATCCACAATCTCAAAAGGCCACCAAAAAAGAAAATCGCATACGCACCGTTGACACAACCCATCAGACCAGACTAACCTGCCCAAGCAGCTGAGCTGGCGAGCAATTCATTAAGAGGGAAATGAGAGCAGATGTAGAAGATGGCCCACAGCAGAAATGTGACAGATAAGTGCACAGGGAGACACATCAATCATTAGAGCAATAGGAGCAGAGAAAACAGTTTCAAACTGTAAAAAGTCTATCCAAGTGCCTAAATAGTATATCTAGCTGTCCCGCAGCCAGCAGACGCTGTTTAAAGAGTCCATAGCCTAGCCAGTTGGAGAAGTTGGACAGTTGTTGAGAGCTTGTAGAGTTGTAAGACCATTTGCTACACAAAAAGGTTTGTTAAAATCATTTCATCCCTTGAGGCAATATTGGGAAGAGGATTTTTCACACGACATGTCACAAGTCAGTAACCAGTGCAAGAAAAGTGGCCTGTGCCTCTGTGCCTCAGGCATCTACAAGAGGAACAAGATTCATCTTTCTGCTGAAACACTGGAAATCAACCCTAACTTGTTGTTCACTGCCCTGATGGTTCTACTGATGATACTCAACCTAGAGGCTGAGTATATCATATATCTCGCTTGTATGCTCAGGGTAAAATTACTCCCAGATGTGAGATCAAAAAGGAAAACCCTCCCAGCTCCTGCCCTGGTCAGGTCACCAGGGCTGCTAATCAGCCTCCCAGGCTCCTGTGAGCTTTTCATCTAACACATGTCTTTTACTGCCTTGATGATGTCCTTGCTTTCTCCTGCTCTCTTCCGGTTGCCGCACATGGGAAAAAGCTCATGGGGCTTTTCCAGCTTGTTTCTGCAGGCATGGGAACATTCTGAGGCTATGGAAAAGTCTGTGCCTGTGACAAAAGGTTCTCTTTGCATATTTTGTTGTGAAGTTCCTTGCATTCCTCAAATTCTTTAGGCAATGGGATTCAAAGCACTTCAGCAACTTAAAGACAATGTATCTTTGGTGACATTTGTTTATCTTTTCTATCTATCTCACACATGGAGTCAAGCCCAGGTGTGCCACTCATTCATGCTGCCTGCAGTGATGGTGCCCTTGGGGGCTGCTCCAGAATGACCTAAGTCAGTGGTCCAGAAGGGCCAGAAGATGCCCCAAGCTTCAGCATCTGCCCGTGTACTGTGTGGACAGAAACACAGACCAGAGACCTCCCATCACTCTGTCCCACCTGTCCCAGTGCTGCCACCCAGTAGAGAGCAGGCACAGGGTGTATCCCTGAGGCTCTGTACATTGCTGCAATGGCTGGGTAGGGTTTGTCAGCAACTTGAGTTTTGAGGTGTGCATTGGACTTTGGACCACTCCTGACAAACCAGTTGTTAATGGCAACCCACTATTGCTTCTCACTGATCTGCAACCCACCATGAAGCAGAGCTAGATAAGAACACAGGTCTTCTTCACTCCTTGACTCTGAGCAGGAGGCCAGACTTCCTCTCCTCTGTATTAGTAGGTACAGAAAAAAATTGTTTACTAAGAACTGACCAGCTCTTTTGGATTACTCCTCACTTTAGTAACTTTCTAATTAGTAGAAACACAAATGACTAAACTGTAATGACAAACTGCAATACAACTTCAGGCAAAGAATCTGAAGGGAAAACTAAATACTAAAACCAAAGGAATTATCTGTTCTATAAACCTGAAGTTATTTCTTTAATGTGGCTTTCTGAAGACTGAAATATTTGGTACACAATATCCCAAGAATGAAATGGAGCATCTCAGGAGGTAAAGGTGAGCATGCTGACTTCCATCAGTTGAGAGCTTGACCTCATGTTTCTAGGTGTTCATCAACTCCAAAGCAGAAAGATACCTCCTATGGGAGAGGTCACTTGCAAAGGGACTGCTGGAATCAACAGAGTTCTAGGAAGCTTCTTTCCCTATAAGGTTAATATGAAAATAAAACAAAATAAACAAAACAGACTCTTTATTTTTTTCATATTATTTGGGGGTGTCCAAGTGAACATTTCAGTTGCCATCCCTGCCCCAGCTAACCATTCCTTTTCTGGTTTTGTTGATGTGAATTGCCTCCTTTCTTTTGCTGCTGATATGCAAGTGTGCCCCAAACACCACCTGCACCTTCTGGTGCTGAGCATGGCCATCCTAGTCCTTCCCTTCTAGCAGGCTCTACAGGATATAGTTGGTGTTTGACTGAAAATTTAATATTCAGCACAGAGGACAAGAATAAAGAAAACAGTCATAACTTGTAGGATTAAGTCACCTTAATAACTTGACAAGAACTTGGCAGAATGCTCACTTTTTACATTCTGGACAAAGCATAATTTTTAATGTTGAATTTAATCCATTACTAAAGGCAGATAGAAGCTGAGTGAAATCCTGGTTCCACTGAGAGTGGTGTTGGAACTCCTACTGATGTTAAGTGGAGTCATAAGGACCTCACCTTCTGACAAGCAGCCATAGTTTCAGTTGGATTACTGCCTCCCACAACATTTTGGAAGGCTCATATTCAATTGTGTTTCACCAGAGGCAACCTCAGGCTAGGAGAGGGAAAGGAGCAGGAGAGGAGGTGCATTTTCTCACCTACAGTGATCCCAGAAAAACTAGCAATTCTCCAGGTGTGAAAAAGGACTCAAAGTAGCCTGTGTCTCCCCTTGTCTTCAGTCATCTTTCTTCCAAAGGTTTAAGAAGGTTTTATGTTGGGAAGCGTGATTAGGAAGGGATCTCTCCCTCTTTCTCTTTCCCTTCATTAACCTTCTGCACGCTCACACTCTCTTGAGCTCGCACACAGGCTGGCTCCCATAGATGCTTCCATCTTCATCCTCCTCCAGGGCTAAATAGCATCATCCAGGACAAGGATGGGAAAGGGACAGAAGATTGCAAGAGAAGAGTCAGAGGAGCTGGTGGTAGTCTTGTTCTCCTCTTTTTGTCATGCAGAGGTAGAAACAAGCAGATAAAGCCCAGGATGCAAGCAGCTGACTGCAGCTGTGTATGCCTGGACTATCTCTGGAAATCAAATGTGCTCTTGCAAAAGTGAGGATCTGTCCCAGAGGACCTACAGTGAAGTCCTCAGAAGACAGGACCCAGGGCTATATTCACATATAACTTGCCCACAGCTACAGCAGAAACTTCTACAGCAAAAACCTCCTGGTTCTTAGCTCAGTGCTATAAATCCAAGAGCAACATGCCTTTTTCCAGTTACATCCATGAAATATATTTTAAATTCTTATCATTATTTTAAAGTAATTTTGTAAATGGTAGAATACATTTAATATCTATGTTTAAGGGTAAAATCTAGGTTTGACATAATGGCAGCAGTTTTCATATTTGGAATAAAAACCACTCTGAATTACAAAGAAGAGTAATTCAGCATCATGGAGGCTCTAGCTTTTCTCCAAAGGTTCAGTGCAGAAAACATTCCTCACCAGTTACTGTAACAGGGTGGTGAACCTGCGTTGTTTCATCAATATGCCCAACAGTGCTTTATCAGAGCCCAAACCCAGCATAAATGATGCTCTAATTAACCTAATTCATTTTTTCACAGCACAGAGATACTGAATGAAGTCTGATGTTTCATAGTCCATCTCTAGGATTCTATGATTCTGAGATAAAACAGCAGTGGGAATCTTCAGGGGTACCTGATAAATAATCTTCACCAATAAACAGAAAACTCGCAGCATAAAGTCTCAGCCTTAAAATCTGGGGAGATGTTTCATTCCAGGCTGGGGTCCCAGATAAAATACTACCAGAAAAACATGCTTCTCTATTTTGCCTTCAGCCTCCAGTGCATACTTCCATTTATCCCAGGACTACTGCAAAATCCAACCAAAATTCTCAGCAAACATCCATATGTTAACTTGTCTCTTAGCTCTGCTGCTCCAAAGTGAGAAGCCATCAGAGCCACAGGCCCTGTGCACATCTGAGGAGCAATGTGTGAACAACAGTGAAGGAAAACCAGCATTAAGCCAAGCAAAATGTAGGTTTGGGAACGGAAGGGAAATACAAATGTTCAGAGCTCTGCCTTAATCTCAGGAGACCATTCCTATTCAGAAACAAATGAAAACATGAGCACAAGCATGACCGAATCTCTGTTTTCAATCGGGGCTAGAGTCAGCATTTCCAAAAAAATTCTCTTTGTTCACAGTTAAGTATTCAAAATGTATAACCATGCTTTCCTGCAATTGCAAGTAATCTTTTTTTCTTTTTTTTTTTTTTTTAATTCTGTATAATTTTTCCATTTTAAATCCAAGTTTGCATTTTGGACAACTCTTTTGCTGCATTTCATGTAGTCTTGTAGTGCTTGCTTCAAATAAATCAATCATCTTTAACACGGTAGAAAATTATTTGGCAGCATTACAGATGCACCAAAATGTACTCACAATAATCTACACTTCATTTTGTAATCATCTTTCTGCCTACTGCTCATAAACAAGATGGCCAATTTCCAGTCGTAGTCGCTCTTGCAAATAGGATCTCAGAGCTGCAGTATGCCACAACTTGGGCATTGCTAGTACTCTGATTCTTCCTGCACTTAGCTTCCCACCATCCAAAATACGCAGAGCGTCTTTTTATCCTGTGGCAAATTTGAGGATGCAAATGCAGAATTTTCTTCCATAATGCATATAAATTCCCTGTGGGCTGATTAAGTTCAAAAGATGGTTTAATAAATAGAAAGAAATGCAAGTTTTAAATTTTGGACCATCTTTTGATAGTTATCAAAAGAATATTATTAAAATATTGAGTGATACTGAAATAAAGTAAAATTTTAACTGTTTGCAAAACTTAAACCCATGCAATTACACAATTCCATGGACCTAAAATCACTGAAGAACTTTACTGGTTTGGAGAAGTATTTAGTCCTTAAGAGAAAATTTCCCAATTAAAAGGGGCTTGTAGTTTCAGGACACTTCCTGAACACACTGAGCACCTTACCACCAGCACTGCCAAATCCCTGCACCTCTCAAAGCACTCCTGAAAAACAGGCTTTGTCTTGCTCCTCTCAGATATTCTTTGGGGTGAGACTCTCAAGAATAGCCACCACTGTGCCCAATTTAGGCTTAAGTAATTAGCTCAAGATCATAAAGCAAAACATCTGCAGAAGATAGAGTAGACATAGATACTCTGGCCTCAAGTATTGTTTTTAAACTGACCACACAGATTCACACAGATCATAATTGTTAAACAGAGCTGGTTACAAGCAATAACTGAGTTATTCAAATAATGACCTTTTTTTACTGATTAGAAATAGGCTTTTATACTTGGATGCTGATTTATCTTTAGTTAAATACCACTTAAATCCATATTAATTCATCATGCTTTCTTCAACAGATTTTAGATTGAGGCAGCTCTGCGCTCCCTACAAAGGGCCATTTACATTCTTAAAACAAATACCATTTTATATGATTGTTGGATAGAAAGCTGTGCAAGTGAGTTTAAAACTAATCAGGCGTAACTCACTTCTTAAGAGTCACCAAACAAGCTTGAACAAATGATACTTAATGTTTGGCAGAAAAATATTTCCACCAGTTTCCCCAACGCAGAGTTCAATCATGTCTGGAAAACCAACAAAAAAAACCGTTTCCCCTCTCAGGCATGAGTAAACAGTCAGTTTAAGCTCTTCTTACAGAGGTTGAATGTGATGGTGATACATCAATCACCTGAGGGGGGAAAAAAAGCAAGGACTGTAGCACTTACTCCATCCTGGCTAGGCAGAAAGTTTCAGAAATGCTGAAATTTCTCCTTACTATGCACCAAGCAGTACTGAAAATGAGTAAAGAGAGAGGTAAGCAATCACCTGTGCTGCAATCACTTTTAACAAGAAGTTAGCGAAAAGAGTTGGGCCCTTTGTCTTTTGTTGCTCAGTTGAAGACAACGATGAACAAGCATGAAAAAAGCTGCAGCTAAAAAGGTAGCTGTAGCACGACCTGCTGAATATCAAAATAAACACAATCTCAATTTCATCTTGAAATTTGAAGGCGGGGGGGGGGGGGGGGGGGGGGGGGAATCCAACCACATTCAAGTTCTCTGTAGGTCAAGAGAAAGTTTGGATTTTGGTTTTGTTTGAAATGACATTTTTCCAACAAACATCCAGCTTCAATAAATGCTCCTTTTCATACAGAAAATAACTCAGTACAGCCTCTCTTACGAAAATATTTTTCTCCTGACACAACCGGGTTTCATTCCTAACCTCAGACGGTCTGACTACTTTGAAAACAATCAGCCACTTCTATTGATTAAACAAACATGAAAAGAAATTATTTCTCTTTAAAAAGCAGTTTTCTACAGCTTTCGTATCACAGAAAGAAGACAAAATTAAGAAGTAGGGTCATTTTGTGCTACTTCCTTTTTTAATTTTATTGAGTGTCAATCTAAATTATTAATACAAAGTTACTTCATTCTATGAAGGTTACGAGACCTTACAGTATAAAATTCCCTGAGATACAATATGTAATTTAAAGGATCACATATTTTTCTATTCCATTTATACCATAATCAAAGAGTAGCATTAATTCTTCTCCTTATAAAAAACAGAAGATAATGATCTTCCTTTCTCTCCCTCCACCCCAATGTTTTAAGGCATGGCGTAACACTTTTTCAAAATGTATTTAAAAAGATTTTTCTACTTAAAATAGAAAATAGATTTGCTTCGTTTTTATAGATGGATTATAAACATCCCCTGCAATATCTTTTGGAGTTCAGTACCTGATCTACAATCCAATTTGCTCAGGCAAACTTTTTATTTACCATCGAACTTGGCCTCTATAGAGTGAATTACAAAAGCCAGTCCTTAGCTTGTAACAGTACACTAACTATTAGCCACTGGAGGGGATGAGCTAAAAACCAAACTAGACTTATAGAGATGCTGTACTACCGACTTCAGCAGCTATAGACCAGGGCTGAATTTCCTCCCAAATCTAAAGGGAAAAGTGTGCAATGCTCACAGAAGACCGATGAAACAACAAAAGGTTTCTTCACTCCCAGTGCAAGTGCTCTGCAATAATTATTACAAGAGTGCAGTTTTCATTATACAATTCTTGAAGATACTCAATGCATAACTTACAAATGCAGCACAAATGTGATCACCTTATTCAAACAAGGTATTTTAATTATTGCATAGCTCTTTTCTGAATTTTATAAAACTCTAGTTCATCAAAGATTTCAACTGCTTTTCTTAAAGAGGCTGAGAAAAAAATATCGGTTGCTATCTTTGGAAATTCCCATGCTCTTGTAGCCTGATCTTCTGCTTGCGGCATTGCTAATGATTACACAGAAGAACTGTGTGCCTGGCAACTTTCAGAATTTGCTAAAAAATTTAGGAGAACTTAAAAAAATACATTAGTTTCAGCAGACTGATAAAAAGTAGTGCAATCTTAGTTTTCAAAGATTGCTCGTCACTTTTAAGATCAGATTTGGTATATATTTATGTGAATTATAATAAAAACCAAACAGAAAAAAAGGATAATTCAAAGGGAGACAGATTCTATTATCCTGACACTTAGCTATTACTGTTAATGCTATACTTAAATTAGATTTTTAAAATTACCAAAAACAATTTTATGGGAGTAGTAGCCACTGTAGAGAAACAGATGAACATGCCATGAAGAACAGGCCTTTGCTTTAAACAATCACTTAACGTGTTCAAGTGAAAATGTAGTGCTAGGGACCTTCCCTACTACACGTTGCATTGACTGTCTTCTTTCCCAATAAAATTTCTCCGGCAGCTCTGGCATTAATGACACAAAGGTTCATGACGTACTTTCAGCCATCCTTGCCTGCACAAAAGCAGAAGGGAATAAACATAGGAGCCAGCAAGATCTGATTGGGTAAATCTGTGCAAATTATTAATGACCTTCATTATTATGATGATTATTATGATTATCATCAATAATCATTGGTTCCATGCTTACCTAATCATGGGGAACATCTAATTTAAAATAAATTACAGGAGGCTGTCAGCTCATAAATCTTAAAAGCACCTACCTGGCGTCCCTTACTGCTCAAGTCAAATCTAAACCTTTTTTTAACCTGACTCACAAATGCCGGTAAACTCACCTGTACTGATGCTCATCTTTTATTTGCAACTGATTTTCTTCTTTCCCCACCTGTTCTGTGCCTGTGATTTTATTCTGAGTGAAGTCTCTGGGCAACTGCATGGATTATCCAGCTCCAATTAAGGACGAATCCCTTAATCATTTGTGCAGGACTCTTGCAGGTTATCATTTTTTGCAACCAAATCTTATAGTTGCAAAGGGCATGGAGGGCTCAGCTTCCTGAGAATCTGTAATTGCAATTGAAGTTTCTTTCTGGATTTCACCATGCAAGATTGCGCGTAACCAAAAAGTAACCATACACTGACTACCAGGAAGATCTTACTCCAGCAAAATGGCACAGTCTGAGAGGGAACAACTACTGTAAATGTTCCTGGTAGGCACTGAGAGAAGGAAGTTCTGTCTTAGGAACCTAGTTATTGATTAAAAAAACTGAGCTAGAAAAATCCCTCAAAATGAAAGGGAAAAAAAAAATAGTAAATCTTTCCCCTTTTCATATTCTTTCCTCACACAATCTGTATTTTACCAACAGACTAGATCTTAATCTCTACAGTAATTTTCTTTTTGAAAGGCAATGATTTCGAACTTGAGTTTTGGGATTATTTTTTTTTTGTAATTATGATTTTACAAACAGCAAAGTAACATTCTGAGTAGTCTATCATCCTGCAGAATTTTTAAAAATGTGTGCCATAAACCAAAACAATCACTACACAACAGGACTGCCTAATGATACTAGAGAAATAAATTAGCCTTTCTGTATACATCCAGTAATAAAAACCCTGTAGTTCTGAGCCTTTCCCTGCTTTTTCCTATGGCAGTAATTTTACAGAGAAAAACATGCAGACTCCTGTAAACATTTTCTAATTCCTGAATAAAGGGAGGGTGGAAATGTTCCAACTTGTTTTCTACAGTCTGTCTTCTCCTGTATTTAAAGCTCTTCTCACTTTCATACAGGATAAAAGTGCCTATGGTTCTGGAAGGCAGTGGAAGAAATACTCTACATCATCTGAGCTGTTTGTTCCACCCAGATCCAGTTCTCTCTACACACTTTTTCCTAAATGACATTATTATTTGGCTCAAAGCATTATTAGATGGCTGCTGCAATTTCAAACATTGCTAAAAAGTGCTACTGTATCGATACATTCTTACGTTCAACACTTGCAGCTCAGAATTTGTCTGCAAATAGCTTTCACACGCATAATATTCACTGTTAAAAATATTCACTTCTGTCTTCAGAGTACAGAAAGCCAGCGTATCCCCTGTAAGCAGAAGAAAGTTTCACAGTCCAGGAAGCTGTCATAGCCGAAAAAATTGGTTTCAGCTGTACGGCTGAAGAACTTGGCATCAATTATTTATGTCGAGCTATGCACAACTGTAAAGGTTTCAGCTCTGTATGATTTCTGGAAATTTTGTTCTTGAAGAATCATCTTGCCTGAAGTTTCTTTGTACTTTCATAATTTTGCACTTTAATAAAAACGGTCCTTTTGTAGGCTTTTCACAGCTTGTTTACCTGTACCTGTATGCTTCTCTCGCTGATGACAGCCTTCTGCGTACCACCTCGGCTAACGATCTCTGCGAGACTCATCCTTTGTTATTCCTTGACGCAGTCCACTGTGGGGATGGGCTGGCCAAACAAGCCTCACTTGCCAGGAACATCAGCTTTCAAACCAGCTGGCCAGATTTCGTACAGTCTTGATTTGATTCCCGGCTGCCTTCACGGCCTCGCAAACCTTGCAGAAATGCTCGTCCCAGAACGACGTGACGTGGACCTCGTACTTCTTCCTCCAGGCAAAATACCTCCTGTAGTTGGTTTTGTTTTTATCGAGGAATTTCAGGTAGGTGGCCAGCAGCTGGGGGCTGGGGAAGTCGTCGACGTGGATGAAGGAGTCGGGGGGGATGAAGCGCTCGTAGTTGGCCCTGCGGGGGCCGAGGACGACGGGCACAGCGCTGGCGGCGAAGGCGTTTCTCCAGAGCTTCTCGGTGATGTAGTCGGTGTGCTGGGAGTTCTCAAAGGCCAGGTAGAACTTGTAGGCCGAGACGGTCTCCACCACGCCGCCCTCGGCCAGCGCCAGTCCCCGCGCTCCATACACGTCGATGGTGAGATGCTCCTTCAGCTGGCGGTAGTAGCGCACCCGGGCGTGCTCCTCGTTCCAGTTGCTGATGACCCAGGCCACCAGCCGCGTCTTGCGGGGCAGGACAAAGGGCCGGGGCACGGGTGGGGCGTAGAGGTACCCGTAGGGCACGAAGACGTCCGAGTCCCGCCGGTAGGACATGGTCCAGTTGAAGAGACCGGCCAGTCCCCGCAGCCCGGGCGAGTGCGAGGGCGACTCGAAATTCATCCACACCCAGAGCTGCCGCGGGGGCCGCGGCGTGGGCCCTCGGGGCAGCCCCTCGGCGCCGTGCTGCGCCA
>VXBL01008403.1:2577-22846 GCA_013400195.1 Aramus guarauna | reverse complement strand
TTTTTTTTTTTTTTTTTTTTTTTTTTTGGTGGTGGGGGAAGAGGATGTTAAGATTCCACTGTATTTGGATTATTATTTTCAATGAATTTATGCTTCTTTCCCCAAAATTTTGCTTGTTCCATGCACAATCTTTGTACCACTTCGGTTTAAATTGTAAAACACAAAAATACTAATTTTAAAGAGGCCGTGTGGTAATCATAAGTGTCTAATTACATATATTTAGATCACTTAGTTTTCTGAGCCATATATAAATTATACAGTCACATTATTATGAAGTCTTTCCCAAACAAGGATACATTGGTACCATAAGGCTTTGGGCTGGCTCAGAGAAAGGGGAGAATAAGGATACACCTAGAGTTTGTACACATAATTTCACCTTTATATAAGATGGATGAGGCATAATTCAGGTTTTGAGAACACTTAGCTTGGAGTATAACCGTTAATCACTTTGGGTAGGATTCATGTTTCTTAACTTTTGTCATCTAAAATGTAGACGTTGGGTCAAAGCTTGTTATTTAGACTTTCAGTAAAATCAATATGATGGACAAACATAAATATATCATCCAAATTTTGAGACAATGTTTAGTCCGTAGCTGAGATTCCTTGTCATAGTGATGAAAGAAATAAGCTGAGCTAAATATACTACCTCACAAAACTCCCTGGAGGCTGAAGGTATATTCTGGCATCTGCTGCCCTTATTGAGGGTGCTAGGAAATCATTTGGAGATGATGCACATGAGACTTATGGCTGATCCAAGGACTTTATCAAGGACTGTAGTGACAGGATGAGGGGCAATGGGTTTAAACTGAAGGAGGGTCGATTTAGATTAGATGTTAGAAAGAAATTCTTCACTGTTAGAGTGGTGAGGTACTGGCCCAGGTTGCCCAGAGAGGTTGTGGATGCCCCCTCCCTGGAAGTGTTCAAGACCAGGTTGGATGGGGCTTTGGGCAGCCTGGTCTAGTGGAGGGTGTCCCTGCCCATGGCAGGGGGGTTGGAACTAGATGGTCTTTGAGGTCCTTTCCAATCCAAATCATTCTATGATTCTATGATTCTATGATCCAACTGGGGTGGCAAACTATAAGATGAGGAACCCTTCCACCTAGAAAAAAGTTCTGTGGAATGTGAAAAAAAAGAGGGTTAGAAGGCTGTAGCTTCTTGCAAATACCATGACATCACCCATTTATACCACAGTTGCACTCCTTTTTCCTCTTTTTTTCCCTCTTGTTCATTGTACTTGAGAACTGTTGTGTTTGTGGGGTTTTCTGTTTGTGAAAAATTTAAAGAATTGTGTATTATTTTATATAGCTGTCAGGAAATTTGTCTTTTAAATAAAGATCAATAGAGTGATTTAAAAATTCTGCAACTTGAAGTATTTTCTACTTTATAATTTGGAAGTGGGAAATTAGTGGTCTGAATTTTGAGAAAGGTCAACAATACACCTAAAACAATGCTTGAATTTCATTTTCAAAGCACAGAGCAATGTGCTCACATGAGACTTTTATCCTCTGCAAGCCCTGGGCTAAAGATTCAAGTTAAGAAACTTGAATTGTATTGATATAAAGTTACATTTATTTTTAGGAACAACGCTCTCTTCAGGGCATTAAAATCTTGGCTGTGAAGGCAAATGCACCCTTACTTGATGTTTATAAAGATATACAAGTGCTTTTATTTTCCTAATGCATGGTGAAGGTTTTCTGGTTCATCCACAGTTCTACCATCCTGAGGGACAGAGCCAGAAGCATGCTGAACTACTAGAGCAGCACTGGGCTAAGTTTTACTACTCACAATGTATGGTGAAGGCTAGTCCCTGTTCTTTCTTTAAATAGTATTACAAAAGAAAAAAACTTAGTCTTTTTTTGATTTGTATGGAAAAACAAGAAACTGTAACAGAAAATGGAGTATCTAGCCCTTCAACACAGAAAATAATGTGAACAATTAAAACAAAAAAAAAAATGCTTTTTTTAAAAAAAAAAGAAAATTTCAGAGTAGTTTTGTTTCAAAGAATTTATGAAGCTAATTTCTAATACAATGTGTAATAGCTTGAGGTTTTTTGGTTTGGTTTTGGGTTGTTTTTATTAGTCATAAATAGATTTAGTTTACTTACAAAACAGAAAAATTAAATTATAATGAAAATCTAATTAACTGATATATGGAAGATATTGTACTTGCTACTTCATTTATTTCAGACTTTATTAAAATTAAGAGCTTCCTTTCATAAAAATTAAAAATGTGTTAAAATGTAATAATAATTTTAATTTACATTTTATCTTCAGCCAAGGATGACTGTAACAGATATTAGTGAACGGAGTATACAGATTATTTTTTTCTCCCCTCATTTTAAGCAAGTTAATGTGTGGTGGCTTGGTAGAACTTTAAGACAAACTTTGTCAAGACAAATTCAAGTTTACTCTAGCAAAGTAGAGGCTCACACCTAAAGTCAAAATATATCATACTACTTTTCATAGAGTCACCAGCAATACAATCACTATTGGAAGAAAAAACTTCCGTCTCTAACCTTATGATACCCACTCTTTTTCTATGTCCGGTTCATGACACAGTGAATCCCTCCAAGATTCTCTTGATATAATGAAAAATGTGCTGGGAAATGAAACATTTGTTAAGGTTTCTCAGGGTTTACAGATTTGTTAGCAAGTTTAGCGATTATATAGTTTTGTCTGTTCATCTTGAATCCCACTTGGCTGATGCCAGAATAAGATTAAAAAGCATACAAAAACATTTATTCATAACATGAAAAATCAACAACACAGAAATTTAAAAACAAAACAAAACAAAAAACAAGTGATGCACTTAAAGAAAATATATGAACAGCTGGCTTATATTAAGATTACTTCAGGAAGATTTTATTTATCTTATCTCCCTGATTTACCATCCTTCACCTGCTAAGGTGATACTAAAGGCTTCAGAATTTTCTGTATATTTTATGAACAGATTGGACCTGATCAGCAGACTCTACATTTTACCTTACCTGTAAGAGCAACAGAACTCCAACAGGAAATGCTTTATGGAGCACTTGCTGAATGAAGATATGCATGAGATGCACTAAAATAGATTATTTAATCAATTTTCTAGATCTCAAATATTTCAAGTGTCCAGAAAGTTTTAACCTCTCTTTCAAAACTCATCCTATTTCTTCCTTAACCAGAAGGTAATTGATCTTGACAGGCTTGAGATGTGGGCCCATGTGAACCTCATGAATTTCAACAAGGCCGAGTACAAGGTCCTGTGCCTGGGTTGGGGCATTCAGTATCAATATGGACTGGGGAATGAATGGATTGAGAACAGCCCTGCAGAGAAGGACTTGGGGATACTGGTGGATGAAAAATTGGACTTGAGACAGCAATGCATGTTTGCAGCCCAGAAAGCCTATTGTATTCTGGGCTGAATTAAAAAACAAACAAACAAACAAACAAACAAACAAACAAACAAACAAAACAAAAAAAAACCCCAAACAAACCAAACACACACACAATAAAAAGCCCCTGAAAACAACAACAACAAAACATGACCAGCAAGTTGAGAGAGGTGATTCTCCCCCCTCTACTCTGCTCTCCTGAGACCCCACCTGGACTATTGCATCTAGCTCTGGCATTCACAGTACATGAAAGACATAGACCTGTTAGGGTGGGTCCAGAGGAGGACCACAAAAATGATCAGAGGGATGGAACACCTTTCCTCTGAAGAAAGACAGAGAGTTGGGGTTGGTCAACCTGGAGAAGAGAAAGCTCTTACTGTGGCCTTTCAATATTTAAAGGGGGCTTATAAGAAAGACGGAGACCTTTTGCCAGGGCCTGTAGTGACAGGACAAGGGGCAATGGTTTTAAAGTGAAACTGGGTAGATTTAGATTGGACATAAGGAAGAAATTTTTTATGAAGAGGGCAGTGAGGTACTGGAACAGGTTGCCCAGAGAAGTTGTGGATGTCCAACCATTGAACATGTTCAAGGTCAGAGTGAACAGCATCTTCGAGCAACCTGATCTATTTAAGAGCAGAATAAACCTTCCATGGTCCAGACGGAAGCAGTTAATGACCTGCTATGCTATGCTGGACACTCACAAGTCTATGGGCCAGACGAGATCCACCTGAGAATACTGAGGGAGCCGGCGAAGGAGCTTGCCAAGTCACTCTCCATCATTTATCAACAGTCTTGGCTAACAGGGGAGGTCCCAGATGACGGGAGGTTTGCTAATGTGACACCTCTCTATAAGAAGGGCCAGAAGAAGGATGCAGGGAACTACAGGCTTGTCAGCCTGACTTCAGTACCGGGGAAGATTATGGAGAGGTTCATCTTGAGTGTGCTCACCACGCAGGTACGGGACAACCAGGGGATCAGGCCCAGCCAGCATGAGTTCATGAAAGGCAGGTCCTGCCTGACCAACCTGATCTCCTTCTATGGCCAGGTGACCCACCTAGTGGATGAGGGAAAAGCTGTGGATGTTATCTACCTGCACTTTAGTAAAGACTGATACTGTCTCCCACAGCATTCTCCTAGAGAAGCTGGCAGCTCATGGCTTAGACAGGTGCACTTTCCACTGTGAAAAAAACTGTCTGGAAGGCTGATCCCAGAGAGTTGTAGTGAACGCAGTTACATCCATTTGGTGGCCGGTTACAAGTGGTGTTCCCCAGGGCTCAGTATTGGGGCCAGTTCTCTTTAATATCATTATCAATGATCTGGATGAGGGGATTGAGTGCACCCTCAGTAAGTTTGCAGGTGACACCAAGTTGGGCAGGAGTGTTGATCTGCTTGAGTGTAGGAAGGCTCTACAGAGGGGTCTGGACAGGATGGATCCATGAGCTGAGGCCAACTGCATGAGGTTCAACAAAGCTGTAAGTATTGGGTCCTGCACTTGGGTCACAACAACCCCATGAAATGTTAAAGGCCTGCAGAAGAGCGGCTGGAAATCTGCCTGGTGGAAAAGAACCTGGGGGTGTTGGTTGACAGCCAGCTGAACATGAGCTGGCAGTGTGCCCAGGTGGCCAAGAAGGCCAATAGCATCCTGCCTTGTATCAGAAATAGTGTGGCCAGCAGGACTAGGGAAGAGATTGTCCCTTTGTACTCAGCTCTGGTGAGGTTGCACCTCGAATACTGTGTTCAGTCTTGGGCCCCTCCCTAGAAGAAGGGCATTGAGGTGCTGGAGCATGTCCAGAGAAGGGCAACAAAGCTTGTGAAATGTTTAGAGCACAAGTCTTATGAGGAGTGGCTGAGGGAACTGGGGTTATTTAGCCTGAAGAAGAGGAGGCTGAGGGGAGACCTCACTGGTCTCTACAACAGCCTGAAAGGAGGCTGTAGCCAGGTGGATGTTGGTCTCTTTTTCCAAGTAACTAGCCAAAGGACAAGAGGAAATGGCCTCAAGTTGTGCCAGGGGACATTTAGATTAGATATTAGGAAAAATTTCTTCACTGAAAGGGTGGTCAGACATTGAAACAAGCTGCCCAGAAAGGTAGTGGAGTCACCGTCCCTGGAGGTGTTCATAAAATGTGTAGATGTTGTGCTTATGGACATGGTTTAGTAGACATGGTGCTGTTGGGTTGATGGTTTGACTTGATGATCTTACAGGTCCTTTCCAACCTTAAGATTCTATGATTCTATGATTCTATCATAGTGAAAGATGTCCCTCTCCATGGTGGGGGGTTGGACTAGATGATCTTTGATGGTTCCTTCCAACCCAAGCCATTCTATAATTCTATGATTCCATGATAATCTTGTGATTCACTTGATTGAAATTAAAAGATTTTCCCCTTTCTTAGGTATGAAAATATCTTTTTGTTAGATTAAACATTGCCTGAGTGTTCAATGTCATTTACATGTACGCATGATGTTCACAAATAGTTAACAGATATGAGGATCTCCAGGAGGCAATTTGGATGCAGCAGAAGCTTGATGTTAGGTAGATGGATATTCAGGGGCTTTTACAGTTGCTCTAAAAGCAAATTTTAAGCACTAAAAGTCATCTCCTGCACTTAACATTAAAACCATTTTCATCAAAGAGAGATAAAAACTCCCCTTTTCTTGCTGTTTCTTTATATATTCTAGTTTAAGGTTTGAGGGGTTTTGGTTGGGTTTGAGTTTTGGGGTTTTCTTTTGCTTTTTCTCATATCCTATATAAGTATGTTTTTTAAAACCATGTTAAAAACACTGAAATAGGAACTGTATATCATTCATTGCTGACTTGCATGTTAGATGTTACAATCATTTAGCATACTGATGTGAAAATTGATTTAGGCTGTGATCCACATTTTTTCCCTCTTATGCACATAGTTAAGCCATTTTCAGTGAGTGAACCTTGGAATTCCTTTCAATGGCATTTCATGAAAGCTATATATGCCCACTGAAAACTATCTTTCCTTCCTTAGTTGTTTTTTGCACCTCCTAAAAGTAGCCCACACATCTCTTACTGGTGTAAGAAGAAATGGTGGAAATTCGTCATTGCATAAGAAAAGATAAGCATTTAGGTTTAGGTATTTCAGCAGGCATGTAAAATGTACATACCAACCTAGTTTACACTGAATAAATTGCATTCGGAATTGCCATTATGTATTAGCAGGTAGGTATGTATACTTAGCCACAGGGTTACAGTGTTACCGCTGCTTATTAGTGTCCCTTTGGATACTATCATATCAAATGACAGTTTGGACTTCAGTGTTTTCAAAAGAGGAAAATGTTTCTTGGATTCAACTTCGGAATGAATGTTAAGTTGATTTTGAGGCCTTCTTCATGGAACTACATGTAAAATCACTAGGATGCAGCTGGGAGATTTTCAGCTGAAAACATCAGACAGAAGGTCTAATGCCTGCTCCAGTGCCTGGAAAAAGGCCACTTTATGGGACAGACCATCCCTCTGGTGTCAGTAACTGTCCTGTCTCTGTTGCCTCTCTCCTAACAAACCACAATGCAAATTATAAGAGATGCTAGTACAAATTCAGCTTTATGTCCAGTCAGTGCCTTGCTCAATATCTAGATGGATAATGAGGCAGAGCGATGCTGTGAGTAGACCTTCTCCCCTCCTGACCACCTCAGCTCTTCTCCTGCTGTTATTTCTTAGTATCATACTAGGGATACCAGTGTCCACACAAGCTATTCCTCATTCATAACTTTATCTAAAGTCTGCTCAGTGTCATGGGTTTGTTTGTATTGATTTTGTCAGACTCTGGATTACAGCATTGCCTTTCTGACGTGCAGTGAATAAGTAATTAGAGGTATTCTTTTATACTTAGGACTAGGTCTCTATATAGCTTTTTTCAGTCACAAACTCTAATGGGAGCCTGGGAAGTCACTTAGGTTATCACTCAAATCCTGTTAAGAAACATTGGGTGACATATTAATTGTCAGAATTACTAGATGACCAATTCATATGTTGCAAATAATTTATCTGAAGTGTAACTCATCCCAATTGCTACTGATTCTGATGTTTGTGAAATTACTTAGTCATCCACCAGCTCTTCCATCTGATCACATGAAGTATATGGCCACCTTTATCAAATTTACTGAGTGAAATTATACAAATGATTGCTAGCAAATTGGAAATAGCAAATAGAAGCCGACTTTTCATGTGTGTAAATATGTCATTTGACAGATATTTCTGGATTTTCACTTTCAGTAACATCAATAACTGTTTGTGCATGCCAATGAACAGATCTGATAGTTATAGCTAAATAAAACTGTGGCTACATACAATAAATTTGAATTTTGCAAGAGAGAAAAAAGAATCCTACCACAAGATATGGTTCTATTTTGGGGTTTTTTGGGTTTTTTTTTGCTGTTGGGTTTGGGTTTTTTTTTGTTTTTGTTTTTGTTTTTTTTTTTCTTCCCTGTTTCAGAGTTCTGTTTGCCAGCTTTGGTCCAAAGAGTCACAGCTCAAACCACTGAATTTTGAATACAAAAGTTTTTAATCAGAACTCTATTTTTACTTAGGAAAAATATAAAGGGGCAGGGTACATTATAGCTAGCTTTGTGGAATTAATGTCCTTACCTCAATCCACGCCTATATAAGAAGATCATTGACCGTGTTTGGGGGTTGAACTACTTTGGCCTTGGAGTGACAAAATGCATGTTATCAAAATCCACTTCAGTTTATAAGGAAGACACACATAAATCACAAGCAAGCAAGCAAGCAAACAAACAAACAAACAAATAGTGTATGTACACACACATATATGTTATATTTAAAATATGTATGTAAAATAGGTAAAGATATGGGAGACAGGCAGAAATGATATAGATACATCTAGGGATACAGATATAGATATAGAGAGACTCTTATGTGTTTATGTTATGAAAAGCTATATACAACATACAGAGAGTGATAATGACTTTAATCTGAAAATTACATATAAGCAAAGCCAGATTAAAAGCTTAAAAAAAAAGGAAAAGGAAAAGGAAAAGGAAAAGGAAAAGGAAAAGGAAAAGGAAAAGGAAAAGGAAGAAAAGAAAAGAAAAGAAAAGAAAAGAAAAGAAAAGAAAAGAAAAGAAAAGAAAAGAAAAGAAAAGAAAAGAAAAGAAAAGAAAAGAAAAGAAAAGAAAAGAAAAGGGAAGAAAAAAAAAAAAAAACAAACAAAAAAACCCAGAAACAAACCATGAGTTCATAGGCCAACTAGAAAAAAGATAAATAATGGTGTGTTTCCTTGTTGGATTTTTTATCATTTCAAAGCCAATTTTATATATAAATCTATAGATAGCATTTTGTCTCTGTATCTATTATTTCACATGCACTACAGTACTGAAGCAGCAAAACTGACACCTAGACAGCATAGTATTAAAATGTGAAATCATTTCTAGAAAGCTGTGTATGGTATGTCAAAGCACAGTCAACTTGCATTAGCTTAGTAAATCTGTACTGCATCACTGAACATTAGCTCTATTTCATCCATTATGGTGCAGAGATTGCTTATTGTGTTCCCAGGGCTCTTTTATATGAAGGAGCAATAGTACTGTCTGCCAAAATGCTCTTGCCCTGTCAGAGTAGTTTTAATTGAGCTGAGCCATAGGACCCTGCCCAGTGCTATTATAGGAGCGGAGAACCATTTGGTGAATAGCACTCTATGAGATTATAGCTGTTAAGAGCATAATGGACAGTTACTTTAATATCCTACCCAACTAGGACACTATAAACATGTCCATAGGTAGTCATTTTACCTAGTTATCCCGTTTCCTAAAACAGTATGGGTCTGATGCTTTGTGTCTATCTTTTATGTGAAAATTACTGCTTGTATTGGCAACAAGTGTTATCCATTCTGTGGTCAGGGGAGGGAGAGAGAAGAGGTCATCTTTAGAAAGCAAACATTTGCCACTTAAATTTCTTCTGCTTCTTTAGAGCAACTATATTACCCAAGTAGAATGAAAACTAGTGGGATTTAAATATTTTATACATTCTTCTAATGAATATATATTAATGATTCAGTAGAAAAACTGGTTGATAAGGCAAATATTTTACTTTCAAGCTTATGAGACCTGATTGTAAACAATGAAAAATATAAACAGGTGTAAATAGGCACCTGAAAATTTACCTTTTCAATTGTTCTATTTGAGTAGTTCTCATATTTGAACATATACCACTCAATTTAAATCATTACTTTTCAGTTTCAAGTTGATTTACAAAGTAGCATATCAGCAGAGCAGCATGTCTGGAAAGAATCCAAACAATAACTAAGTACTTCCCAGAAAGCTTATATAAGTTTGTTTATGGGAAAAAAAAAAATAAAAAAAAATCATGGGTTATCAAAATGGAAGTAGAATCGCAAGTTCTTTCCTCAGCTGTTGAACACAGGACGTAAACAGAAGCCCCCTTCATTTCATATCTCTCCCAGACCCCCAGGCCCCCAGAGATCAAATAAATAGATATGAAGATATCTTCTTATGATGATAATTTGTGCAATGTCGTTAATTCAGTTTAATAAGTTTATCTATGCCAGCAGCAAACTGCTGTGAATGTGGGGCTCATTGTAATTCCATTTGGTATAGACAATCTAATGTGTTTGCCCAGCACTGAAGACATGCTGTAGAATCATCATTTTGAAAAACAATGACACTGTGAAGACCAGAATAAGAAGTTATTTTTTTCAGAGACAAAACCAAAAAAATAAAACAAACTAAAAAAGACAAGCTTAGACATTGTTGTGGTTTAACCCCAGCTGGCTACTGAGCACCATGCAGCTGCTCGCTCACTCTGCTTGCAGTGGGCTGGGGGAGAGAATCGGAAGGGTAAAAGTGAGAAAACCCACGGGTTGAGATAAAGACAGTTTAACAGGTAAAGCAAAAGCCGCGCGCACAAGCAAAGCAAAACAAGGGATTCATTCACCACTTCCCATGGGCAGGCAGGTGTTCAGCCATCTCCAGGAAAGCGGGGATCATCACGTGTGATGGGTACTTGGGAAGCCAAGCGTCATCACTCCAAACGTCCCCTCCTTCCTTCTTCTTCCCCCAGTTTTTATTGCAGATTATGATGTCATACGGTATGAAATATCCCTTTGGTTAGTTGGTGCCAGCTGTCCCAGCTGTGTCCCCTACCAGTTGCTTGTGCACCCCCAACCTGCTCACTGGTGGGGTGGTGTAAGAAGCAGCAAAGGACTTGGCTCTGTGTGAGCAGTGTTTCCAGCACAAATCCAAAACATAACCTCTACCAGCTACTATGAAGAAAATTAACTATCCCAGGCAAACCCAGTATAGACAGGATGGGACAGCCTTTAGAAATTATTAAGGTTAAGGTGAATGCTCCCCAACACATTATAGCCAGTGGAAAGAAAAATGAACCTAAAAGACACAATCTGTCTAATGTTGTTTTTTACTTCCTGTAAGGATAAGATGAATCACTGCCTAGAAATGCCTACTTCTTTTGAAAAGATTTTGACCTATGTTTGCAGAGTATTCTCAAAAGGTGAAGAAACAAACAACAAACCAAAGATAGATACTTTTTATCTTCTTTAGGTATTTCTGCGTAAGCTATAGCAAAGCATGTTTGTAGGATTCCTTTCATGACATTTATATTGTTCCATGTATCTAAAGTGCAAATCCCGGTCTTTACAATGTATAAGCATCATGAGAAAAGCATTTATGCTTAAGGCATTTTTACTTCTCTCTCTTTGAAGGGCTAATAGGCATAAGCTGTTTTCTTGGAAGTGCTGTTGTGATAGCCTTGTTAGACTTGGAAAAAAATTAAAATTCAGATTGTTTGCAATAAATGCAAACATAGGTACTAAATGAGTGATCACCCAAAGAGATCGTACTATAACAATGACACTTTATCTCACAAACCAGAAAGAAAGCCACCTCTTCATAAGCAACAGGACTAGTACCAGAAATCTGCCAGGACTGGTACCAGAAACCAGTCCATGTTATAAATTAAATAAAAGTTAACAGCTCACTTAGAACTCCTAGCTCCCTGAAGGACAAATATACAATGAATTCTAAACCTATAATTAATCAATATTTTTCACTCCTACAGTGCTTTTCTTTTTCCAAGGCACAAATCTTTCCACCTTCAAAGAACTGTAGAAACTGGTATAGGCTAGTTGTTGGTTTTATGTACATCATAGTATTAGAGAAAATGACTGTAGTATTCCACTTTTCAAATGCACAAATGTACATATTTTAAATCTACTTTGCAAAGTCATACAATAAAATAAAATAAGATAAAATAAAATAAAATAAAATAAAATAAAATAAAATAAAATAAAATACAATAAAATAAAATAAAAAATAAAATAAAAAATAAAATAAAATAAAATAAAATAAAATAAAATAAAATAAAATAAAATAAAATAAAATAAAATAAAATAAAATGTGGAGATTTCTATTTTTGTATGCACTATGTCTCTAGTAGTCTACCTCTTCATTCTTTGAAGTGGCATAAAGCAAGCAGTTTTCTCTAAGGCTTCCTGGTCCCTGGAGAAGGCAGTCCTATGCTACTGCCTTCCCCCACTTCACTCACACTCTTCCCATCTCATTTAGTCTGTGTGCTGTGTATTGTGTTCTTCCAGTCCTCAGTGAACCAATTCAGCTAACACAACTTTTTAAAAAGTAAACCTTTATTTCCCCCTTGCCTGCCTCTTATCCTATCTTCCCTTCCTCTTCCTTCTTTTGTACTTCCTCCTTCCCTTCCTCCCTTCCTTCTTTCCTCATTCTCTCTCTCTTTGTAGTTATTTTTCTTAGGTCTAACAAAGAGTCAAGCTAGTGTGAAGGTTTATACAGGAATCTCTCCAACAGAATAGCACTGTTGCCACTGCATCTAAAGACCAAAAACTCAGTGGCAGCAGGATATTTGACTGACCTCTTGGTCTCAAGGACTCTTGCTCTGACAGGTCTAGCCATGACCCCTGCAGCTGCAGGGGCTGCAATTGTAGGCTGTAGATGTCTACAACACATTAGACCTTCAATGACCTACAAGAGCATTTCTCATTCTTGTAGAAAACTTGTAAGATGAAAGCAAGCAATGCTAAGTGACTGTCAGGAAGGGTATGTGAAACATATTTTTAATCACTTTCTCATCACCAGGAAACCTGCAGATTCTGGTTGAACATCTCTGTAAGGAGAGAAGGCATATCACTCCAGGGCAAAAGTGAAATGCCAGCTGGATGGTGGAAATTATTTAAGATATTGTGTACCAGTTATTTTTTCTTCCTTTTTTTTTGTCCGAACTCCACCGATCTCTTCCAGCTGCCCTTACACTAAAAATGGATCCCTAGAAACTTAATTGTTACAGGATTGTACTTACTAGTCTTAGTCAAAAGCAAATTTGTCCGATGTAGGATAGATGTTTTTAAATAGTGCATTGTGACTTAATTCATCATCAATAGAGAATTTGAAATCTGTTCCAAATAGCAATACAAACACCCAAGATAGGGAAATTCCACTTTTTTTCAGCTGTCTTAGTTAAATTATCATGTATTTTACAAGCTAGCATTTTTTGGAGAAAAGGTTGTGTTTTCCTAACAAATTAAGTACGCAAATGTGCTCAGACAGCAAGATTTGAATTGTAGTGACCGCATTTTTTGTTTGTTTTGTCTCCTATCAGTAAAACCAGGAAACAATATATGCTACATTCTATAATAATACTTTGTAACATTCTTCTCCTTATCTCTGACATTGCCAAATTAAAATAATTTTCCCATTCCCATTGTTTCAATAACTTCTGCTTCAATTTTAAAACCACAGTGAAATTAAAGGGAAAAAAAGGAAACATCATTACAAAACTTGATTACATATTGTATCAGAGACTTCACTGAAAGAAAAATAATATGAAATAAGCCGTTAGGTTGTCAGACCTGATACAGACAAATGACATGCAGATATTTTGGACCTAAGACTTTTTGAAAACTAAAAATAGCTCCTTTTCTACTTAAAAGAACACACTGTTGTAGTCTTGGATATCGCTCAATGACAGCACTTGAAAAATGTAACTAAAAGTACATAGAAGGCCATTTCTTTGCAACAGAGAAAAGGACTGAAATTTAAAAAGAGACTTGGAAATGTTTGCCACCAGTTGCTTCCATACATCATAATGAGTAGGACTATATTATACAAGAATACTAGCATATTCAATGTCAGGAAATCAACTTTGAGTGAATTTAGAATGCCAATGAGCAAAGTGCAATGCACTAAAACAAATAAATTGGAAGAACTCTGGAAAATATTCGAAACAGCACCTTGAAAGATGAAGTCTATAGGAAGTACATATGAGTCAATATGAAAGTACAAAAGTGCAATTATTAAGGGTGAAAAGGAAAGTGAAGATGGAAGAAATAAAAAGAGCAAAGAGGCGTGTTCAGGATCAATGGTAAGGGCTTACAAATTAAAAAAGACTGTCATAGTATTCTTACATACAACCTGTTAAATTCCTGTAATTATGGTTTGATCTGAAACTCACTGTGGCCAGCTGAAGCTTGGTAATACCTTGAGTGGGTTGATGGCAGGGAGATAGAAATTTTCCTTTTTTATTTATTGCCAAAGGTATGTAACAATTCAACAGTACTTGCACAACAGAAATTAGGACAAAACATGTTTCCAACTTGTTTCAAGGGCATTGCTTCCCAAAAGTGACAACAATGAGATTCAAGACTTCTCAAAACAAGAAAGCAATGCGTTTTTTTAGATGGTACAATCATTAAAGTTTAGTACCATGGTTTTAATAGCAATAAAAGAAAACAAAAACAGAAACCAAAACCAAACAATAAAACCCAAAGCTTTAAAGTTATTCATGTTACCATCTGTGTTGATCAAGTTAAGCATGAGATGTAGAGGTAGGATACAGATAGAGATAGAATTGTAGAATGAGTAATTCCACTACATTATGGTTTAAATGACAGCTTTAAATTGAGTCTTTCAGAGGAACAAATATTTTTTATAATATCTGGTTTATTATTTGGGTATTTGTTGTATAAAACCAGATTTATTTATTTTTTAAATAATTGATTTAAAAAAAAAAAGAATTGACAATAATATAGTGGTTAAGTGTTAAGACTGAATTAGATCTTCAGTGAGTTTGCAGATAACAGATCTTTTATTTCATACACTTGATATAGGTTACTGTGGCTTCATATAGAAGATGCTTTACCTTGTCAATAGAAAGGAATAAGTTTGTGTTTGGATTTTTTTTTTCCCCTAGCACCTTGTATTCAAGAAGTGATCACGTGTTCTTGCTAAAAATGTATCAGTGGTGACTAGTTCACTACCAAATGTTTCTTGGGTCCCTTAGTATGCAGTTTTTAATCGGATCTTCCCACTGATTTATGTGATAAGTTTATTTAAGAATTGGTGGTACACAAACTGATCTTAGTTGTAATGTATCTGCAATGATAACTACAATCCATAATCCAATGATAACTACCATCCATAAACCATACCATGTTTTTATGGCAAGCACAGATAAGATAATCAGTTTTATCAAATGTTAAGCTTTTGTAATTTGGAATAACTCAAATTATCTGCAAGAAGAATAGGGCAGAAGGAAGAGTAGGGGAAAGGAAAATGGAGCACTGTGCCAAAGAAAATGAGGAAAGATAGTGGTTGCTGGATAATTTTATTTGTTGAGTCCTTAATATCCAGGTGTTTTAAAAAAAAAAAAGTATGCAGTCATTATGAGTTTTCTAATTACATTAAGATAAGATAGTTGAAAATCACTTGACATCTTTGTCTTTTCTTTTGACATTTTCAGATTTAATTATGTGTTAATTCTACCAGACGTTTGTTCCCAACATCTTTCAGACTCCTGTGGACCTCAAATTATGGGGAAAGAAGCTATTAAAATCATGTTGGAACATCCCCTGTTGTTGCAAATCAATTAAAAACAATGTTTTATAATACAATTGTAAAGTGAAAAGCCATGTGCTTCTGAACTCTCCTTGTGTGAGTTTATGACTATTCTTTTACAATAAATTATTTGGAACTTCTTTCAGATAATATTTAATAACAGTCTGGGAGAAAAGTTTTTTTTATTTAAATATACACAAGTTATGAGAAACTGTAGAATAATCAGATATGAATAGTAGTTTTGCATAATTCTTTGAAGGTTTAATTTGCAATGCATTTCTAAAATATTAAATCTATATGTTTTATGGATTTGTATATACCTAAGTTAGAAGCCTATAAATATTCTTCTTTGAAAGCAGTGCATGCTTTCAAGAAATGTAGCCACCTACAGATTATTGTAAGCCAAATTAGAAGTGACTGTAAACTCCAAGCATTTCTAAAACAGCCTACTAGCTCTTCTGTTGGTACAAAGTCGAATCTCAGACATCCTAAAAAAACTTCATGTTGTAATTAGATTAATAAAATACATGACAGAATAAATAAAAAGGAATTTTTTTGTTATATAACTCCGACTGTACCTTCATGTGTAAAGAATGAAAGAAAAAACATTAGCTGTGATGGGAAATTGGTAGCTGTGAGATGTCATTGTGGATAAACTGAAGAAAGAAGGTATAGAAGAAAACGGAGGGAAGAGACGAGAGCTTAGCTTTTACAGAAAGCTAATGAACTTCAAATAGCAAATATGGAAAAAAGAAAAAAGTAGAGAAAGGAAGTTAAAAGATAAATTTGGAAAGAGGAAGATAAAAATGTAAATTAATTTAAATGTAAATGTAAAGAAATAAATGTGTTTCATTCATTGTGAATTAAACATATTGCTTTTGGGTCAGCAAAATGAAAGCACATAGAACAAACTCTGGAGTTTCTTCAGTGTAGGACTGCACTGTTTCATAACTTATCATTCATTCCTAGGTCTTGGTCCATGGTTGTCCACCTTGCCTTTTGGAGTAAACCAGCTAGTTCCCTGGTCGGGAACAAATTGGAGTTGTGGCTCTGAGCCAGCCAGCTGTCACTACTGCCCAAAGGAAGGACAGGTGAGACTGGACTCAGTTCGGCTGTCTTTTCCCTAAACATCTCTCTGCTATTTTCCCAGTAGTACTGGGAAGTACCTTTTTTCTCAAGCCAAAATCTTCAGGACATACAGACTGTATTCTGAATAATAATTAACACTATTACTTCAACTTTTTATATGTATGACAGAGAATAATATACTTTGGACCAAATATGAATTTCAGCTACAAGTTCAGGGCTCATAAGAACTCTTCAGGAGGAGGAAGAATTTTATTATTAATGTATGGTGAAGCTGTGAAAAGGCAAGGACTGTTGTAGGATGTATCAAGAAAGGTAACTGCATGAGAAATAGCAGGCACTGGTGAGATCTTACCTGAAGTAAGATTTATAATTCTGTTTAATAATGAGAAACATGAATTCAGACTAAAGCAGTTAGAATGCTATTATAATGAACATGTAACTGGAAAGAAAAGGAGTATATCATGTATAGTTTAACAAAGAAAGATGGCACTGAATGTAATTGCTGTTTAAATTCACCAAGGGAGGAGACAGAGAGAGGGTAGTATTCATGAGGGAGAGAAAAGAGCTATTTAGATAACAGAAAGTTATTTGATTGAATACGATAATATTGGCAGAAGAACATAGGAGTATAACCTAAATGCAAGAAAAATGGGTTGCAGCTTAGAGGATGTTTTCCTGTCTTTAAAATGACACAGTTGTGGAACTGATTATTGTAGAAGACAAAAGGATGAAAATAATTTATTTATTTATGTAATTAACCTCCATCAATTCTTGAAAAAGATATTAGGGACCTGGTTCCACTGACTCAGGAGATATCATTCAAGTCCCCTGCCATTATACCCCAAGATGTTGTATATACATAATTCTGTGTTTATTTTTTACTGATATACTGAAAAGGATTGTAGATATAACAACATGAGGAAATAGCAAAATAGAGACAGTGTATGTTAGTCACTGCTGTGAGAAGTTCTCATTTGCTTTATTGTACATTCACTTGGGACACTTTCTGTAAATAGATTAGAAATTTACCTCAAAATAAGAAATAAACAGTTTTTTTTCCTTGCAACAGTTTTGTTCTTGTCAATAAAAGTTTTATACAACTCCTGTTGGAGTATTTTTAAAATTTTAGCAATAAAATATTTATTGTCTGCAAGAAGAGAAACTCTAGAGAGTTATTTCAGTAAAAGAAAAAAAAAAAAACAGACCTCCAAATATCTATCAGAGAAATAAGTGCTATATTAATGTTCCTTTAAAGTAGAAATAAGACAAGAGAAGTATGTGACAGCATTTTTTTCCTATACAGAGTATTCCTAAATGAGAATAATTTACAAAGCTTGCTGAAAAAAAGGATCATACAAATGTACCAGTAAGCTGAAGAAGAAGGGAAAAAAAGGAAGAAAAAAAAAAGACCTGAAATATACTAATATTTTTAAAGCAAGCTGAATAGAATAAAGCAACACGATATTTGCTTCATCAGACAGGCTGATATTTTACCATTTAAAAATTATGTTGTAAAAAATTGCCACATAACAAGTTTAGGGGATTGTCATACTGAGTCTTATTAAATGTTGTAAGCAAATAATATCATAAAAATATTTTTCTAACTCTAACATGCAATAACAAAGTCTAACATACTGATTGTATCCATACCTTAACTCTTTAAGCCATGAAACTGTAAAGCTGAAAGAGGTGTTAAGTGGCTATCTAGTCCATTCTTCTGGTCCAGGGTAGAATCATCTACACTTACAACATCCTTGATAGATACTTTAAATTTCGTCATAAAGAAGTCAGATAATGGAGACTGCACAGTCATCCAAGGCAATTTACTCCAATGTACATTATTGTTACTGTTAGAAAGTGTTTCCTAACACATGACCTGAATCTGCCTTGCATTGGCATTAGTCCATTATTTCTAGACAATTCTCTATAGACTTGCAGAACAGATTGTGACCTCCCTTAGCTGTAGCAACCTTTGTCTATATGAAGTCCACTACCATGTCTTCTTTCCTTCTCCTCTCAGTCCTTCAGCCCACCCGACTTCTTGCATTTAGGATAAATAAATGCCATTCTTCCACAAGTTCTCTGATCACTGAATCACAATTTTGTTTTTCATTTGGAAACTTGCCAGTGATCTTTCTACTCTCTGTGTAAGATGCTATCCTAAGAAATGATATTTCCTGATTGAGGAGGTTTGTAACAGCAATCAAGAAACATCAAATCCAGCAAAATTTTTGCATATGAATAGACATATGATAACTGAGACTCCTGAACAGATTTTGGCAGTTGACTTCCAGAATATCAGAACAAACATAAAAGGCTGAAGGAACAATATTCATTATAATTAAATACAATTTGTTATGAAGAATGGATAATATATTAGAAGGGACAATAGTGAGGCAAGACATTTTTCTCCCTGACAAATTTTAAAAAGCAACTTCAAAGAAACCTCTGAACTTTTTATTACTTATACAGAATTAATAAATTGCTCCAGTAGAAGTGTCATATCCAGGTATTGCAAATTTTGCTTCAGTTTTCTTATCTACACCTCTTTCCACACCTTAGATTTCATATATTTGATAAATATTTCCATTCTATATTTATCAGATTCATTATACTTAATCTACTGTTTTAAAATTCTCATTCTGTTTTTGGCATAATCCTTGAGCCTCTGTTTCATCACAGGTTAATAAGTTTCCCAAGATTTCTCATTAGCATGGACAGAATCAAACCACTGATTAAAATAAATTTACTACTACATTTGAATCTGAACAGCCCAACTTTTGCTATGAAGGACTAACAACATTATTATACATACATGAAATATCCTTACAAAAAAGAAGAGATATCTTTGCAACTGAATAAGATTGGGGAAAGGTTACTTTTTAACTCAAAAGAGGGTAAAAGTATTGTGAATTACATAAGTCTAGTTCAACCAATGCATTGAAATTGAGATTGCAGCAGGAACTGATCTATCTGACCCTTTTCAGAGACAAGGTCCCACTGGATTGTTTTCCCTCTTGATTGCTTTATGTGTGTGAAGTTGCATTGATTACACACCTAACAGAAATGACTCTGTCATACAGCATCCAGGAAGATAAAATTTTTTTCCAGGTAACAGAATACTCCACAGGGTGTAATCAGCCATCAGCAAAGCAGACCCAGATTTGCTATGCATCTAACAACTTTTTTTTACCTGCAAGTGTTTCACAGTACAATTTATGAAGCAATCTGCTAGATATACAGTGTATGTTCTGCTAATGAACAGAGAATGGAAGCTCTACAACCTCAAAAAGGTCGATTTTTTTTTCTCATGATTTTCATGCTCTCAGTACACTATGGGAATATTCCCCATAAAACTGTGCTTGCACAGTGGACTGGAGAGTGATGCCTACAGCCGATGTCCCTGTAACATTGCTTTGTGAATTGGGAGATTCCTTAATGTCTAATTCTTTCTGAAGAAGGCAGCTTTATTGCCTACAGCAAAATTCTTCTCTAACTTTGGGTCAATAGCTGTATTCAATATAGGTCTAATTGATATTATGCAGTATATCTCGATGCAAATAATATTGTCATGGTTCGAGGTTTGCCTTTGTTAAACAGTTCCATTGATGCAGATATGTGTAGTTAAATTTGCATTGTAGGCCAATCCATAAGCATCACAAAAACACATAAAACCTCTGCAGGCAGCTCAAAATGTTAAATTAACTTTAACAAGTCTGAGTTCTCACTCATTTTCAACTTGAGTATTTTTACTCGCTACATAAATCTGATGAAAAATTCATATTCTTAACCTTTCATGGTCCTGAGTTCTGAAGTACTTCTGTATTGTAATATATCTTCATCTGTTTGTCTCAACTTACTACATGGTTTCTCTGGTTACTATTTAAATTATTCTTTTAATTATTTCCCCCCCCCAAAAAA
>VXBL01008400.1:543218-602605 GCA_013400195.1 Aramus guarauna | reverse complement strand
CCAAGGTCAACCCACCACAGTATATTTCTAGAAACTTTTTTTACTGTCTTTTACTGCAGTAGCCAGATTAAGTTCTCGTTGGGCTTTGCTCCTTCTAATTTTCTCCCAGCACAAACTCATGATATCCTTGTAGCCCTTCTGAGTTGCCTTCCCCTTCTTCCAAAGGGGAACTCTCATTTTTTGCCTGAGTTCCAGCCAGAGCTCTCTGTTCAGCCAGGCTGGTCTTCTTCCCCACCAGCTCATCTTTTGACACATGAGGACAGCCTGCTCCTGCGCCTCTAACCTTTCCTTGAAGAATGCCCAGCCTTCCTGGACTCCTTTGCCCTTCAGGACTGCCTCCCAAGGGACTCTGTCAACCATACTCCTAAACAGGCCAGCGTTTGCCCTCTGGAAGTCCATCGCAGCAGTTCTGCAGACCCCCTCCTTACTTCTCCAAGAATCAAAAACTCTTATCATTTTGTGATCAGCTCTGCCCAAGATGGCCTGCAAATGTCACATCACCAAGTCCTTCTCTGTTCACAAACAGGTCCAGCTGTGTCAGGAAGTTATCCTCCACACGCTCCAGGAACCTCCTAGACTGTTTTCTCCCTGCTGTATCATATTTCTAGCAGATGTCTGGTAAGTTGAAGTCCTCCATGAGAACAAGGGCTAACGATCCTGAGACTTATGTGAAACAAAGTAACAATATGCATAAGGACCTCCCTCTCCCTATGAAATCTAATGAATAAAGGCAGTCATTCTATTAATCAGTTCCATTAAAGATCATTCACTATGAATCACTTACCTAGTGTGCCAAAAAAGTCATTACCCAAGAAAGGAAATCCAGGTCTATTTGCTAGAACTATCATTCTAAAATCAGGATGAATAACTATTACATTTTCTCTCCCCTCTACATGAGCAGGATCTGGAAAAGAAATAAAATTTATTAATGGCATATTTAAGCTTTGTGATTATGAATGAATTAGAAGAACATAATTAGATTAGGAGAATTCTAAGAATTCTCCTAATCTAATTATATTCTTCTTGGAAGGAGAAGAACAATTACAAAAAAGGCTCAATAGCTTCTTAGCATGTCATTTAACTATGACTCTTCCAGGTTTCATTTTAAAGCTTCATAAATCGTTTCATGAAAATTTAACAGAAGTGTTTAATTTAAAAGAAAAAAACCAAACAAAACAGCATCCACTGTTCTTGGGGTGGGGTCTACCTGTCCTGTTTATATTTAATTCACTAAAATACTGAAGCCAATGGTGAATAAAATGTCTTTTATAGAGGTCTGACATTATCTGATCTGGGAACACAGGACTAAAATTCCTCCTGGTTATTACAAAAATCTGTGAGAAGCAAGGAAGACATGATTTCACACGTGTGAAGACTCCATTCCACCAAAATGAGTCAGACTGGCCCCACTTGTTCCCTGGCAGCACATTACCAGTGGCACGTGTTTTTTGGGAATCCTTTTACCTCCTTTAAAAAAACTACAGTAAGAATTGGGACTGGCTAGCAAGATATTTTTTTAAAAATGCCCAGCTACAGTTTATAATTACAAGCAAAACTCAAGTGTTGTGCCATGTGAGTGCTGAATGATTGCTCCACTCATATTTAAACATTACTCCCAATCTTATCAAAAAGAAACTCATAACCTAAAGTACACTGTCTACTAACATCAAAAGAGCATTTCAAATATGGTCTTTCTTTGACAAAATAATAATAAAAAAATAGTTCCTGAAATTCTTGTGAATTAAATTCCATTAAATTACAAAACACTTTCATCCTGCAGGGTATCTTTAAATAATATAAGCTTACACAATATTTTATTAGATCCCTTAACAGTTCAACTGTTAAGTTCAACCTTAGTTATACTCTTATGTTCATTTTTAGATCTGATCAAATTATACCCCAACTATCCAGATGGGCATAACCAAGATCATGATTTGGTCAACTAGATCTTTATTTCTTATGGTGAATGAGAAGCAGAAAGGTCAGTTTACAGGCTTGTTTTGGTTTTTTAAAAATTTCTCAGCAGAAGTTAAAAGAACCTTTGTGGTTATTGCAAAAGTTGTTTATGAAGTAATTTTTGAAAAAAAATTGGATACCTCATATGCTTAAAATCATTCTCTAGAGAAAAAAAGAAAATTACTGTAAATTCGTTAATTGTGAATTTTTTAGCATCCAGTACTTTTTCCATCTGGACTCTTTTGGGGCTCTACTTAGTAACATAATTGCTGAAAACCAGAAATATGTTACATCTTACTGTAAATGACCCAAATGGTTTCTATCTACTTACTGGCAACAATTCGCCTTCCATCTGACAAAACCATTTCCCCGCTTTCCACTAAAGTTTTTAAGACACAGGTAACATTTGTCGGTGCTTTGTCTGCCTCATCAATTACCAAAATATGTCCAAACTTCACTGCTTTTACCTAGAAGAGAAAAGAATCAAAACATCACAGCCACCCCCCCAAAAAAAAAACCCGGCAAGAAACTGCATTACTGATTTCTCAGTCAGTAGCAGTGACATCTTGGTGGGACTGAGACAAGAAAGGGACGCAGAAGGAGGATAAGCTATGACCACACTGTGGCAGAGAGAAGAGGAGGCAGGTGAGATGTGAAAGGTGGATGTTTCTGTTTCTTCAGGACAGGCATGGAAAGGGCTGTGCTTGGGAGGGCAATGTGGAGCCTGACTGAGAATTGGAGTGCTGACAGAGAAGTGCAAAAGCAGTTGGAATCTGGACCATCAACATAAAGCTGAAAGAACTAAAGAATGGCTGGAACAGCACTATGGACTCCAACTTAGCAGGTAGGTGTGAGATGCCACTAAAGAGAAGGAGGAAAATACCACTCTGCCAGTTAGAATGTGCCATGTTAATACTAAATTATTTTCCATACTCATTTTGTGCATGCCAAGTCCCAAGACTATCTTTTAATTCGCATTTGGCACAGCAAACGTGGCAAATGTGACCAAAGTAAAAGTTAATGAAATGTTATCACACTCTCTGACTATGCCATGAAAATAATCAGATCACAAAGAATTTTCTTATTGGGAAAACCAGCATGTTTAACTAGTTGCTTTAAATGCAAAACATTTATAAATATACAATCCAAATGTTGCTACTGACCAGTGGTGAATCTTCATATATAATAAGACCGTCTTTAACAGAAGGTTGTAGGGTAAGGCTTTGTACTGTGGTATCCCTGAAATGTGGAAAACCAGATAATATTAATTTAAAATACACAGGAATCTTAGTTACAATGAAATGCAAAATGAATAAATGAAAAAGTGAAGGCTTTCTTTTTCTAAGAGGAAAAAATATCTGGGGTTTTTTTTTTTGAATTCTGGAAGAACTTGATCTGAGAACAACGCTGTGCCAGCTTAGTGGTCAAAGGTGAGTGAGTATTCCTGTCTCTGCCAGGGCTTTCAGAGTAGGTCTCTATTTCTCATCAACCCTGGAAACAAAACCACTGAAAAGTGAATCTGTCTCTTGTGTGTGTAGGCACCCTACTACTGTTACCACTATTTCTAGTTAAGCATGCTTAAACTGCCATTTACATGACAAACAGGGGAATCTCCCCAGAAAAAACAATCAGGAATTTGCAGTATCACAGTCAAACCATTAATGTTTGAGTTGCACTTCTCCACATATCACCAAGAAGAAAAAAAGACTAAATATACTCATGTGGAATTCTAAAAAGCCATTATTTTTAGTTCTATCTAAACCATAGCAGATGGAATAATATTTACTAGCACTTGCTACATTTTGTATCATGGTCAGTGTAAGCTCTTAGATGGGACAGAGGCTTTAATAGCACAGTATTTCTTTTTTAAATTCTATTTGTGTTTTAATTGCTTAAATTATTTTTTTCCTTCAAATTTAAAATAGTGTTAATTAAAATCTGTAATGAGAATATTCCTTAACCTTCACTATTTTAATCTATTTCAGCTACCCCTGAACGTACAGATAAATAAAAACTAGTTGCAATTCAGAAAGGTCCAGCACCAGACATCACCACACTGGATTTATCTATATAAATTATGTCCATAACCTAGGGAAAACCCTTTCTGATTGTACAAAATACTTGTCACGAGTTTGACAAGTAAAAACCATCCCCATGTAGCTTGGGGTTCAGAAGAATTAATGAGCTAAGGAATAATCCAGAGGTGGGTGATGACAGAAGATCCCCATGACTCCCAAGGTTTCATGGGCAACAGGATATGCAATTCAATCTTAGGGCAAGTAGGCGATGCCATCCCTTTCCTCCTGTATTTAAAAATTTGGATTAGTCTGCATCAGCAGAATGATGGACAAATCACATGACAAAACTCATCAGGAGAGCCTCACTGATGCTGCTTGAGACCCACACGTCAGTCGATAGGTAAGGTTGGTCACCTTTGCGTTGCGTGTGAGATTTGATGCAACGAAAATCTCTCGCCTTTCACAGCCATGCCGTATAACAGAACTGTTTGCTTAAGCTAAGCTGACTGTTCCAAATACCCATCTTAGTTCTGTCTTTAATTTTGTAGCACCTTGTAAAAATCAACAATATTCTGATAAGCTCTGTGGGTACAGGAAATCAAACACAGTACTGTTTGCAGCAAACTATTAAATGGCCAGCTTCCAATTACAGTTTTAAACTGAGAGCGTAACATGCACATTTCCTTTATTTGAAACTGCTGTCAGCAGGATTTCTGTCCCTAATAACTAATAATTTCTTGTTTAGCTTTAAACTCATGATTGATTTATCCCAGCTTTTCCCTTGCACAGAAATGAAGCATAGAGCGGGAAGAGAGATTTTTAATGTTTAGCTACTTCACCTGAGCTTTAATCCAGGAGAGGAAAGGTTACAAAGCTGCGACCACTTTCATTTCATTTAACCCCATCAAATGTGGTCTGTCACAAGCAGCAACACTCCCCAAAATAGTTATGTTCATATTGTATTCACTTGCAACATATGATTTTTTTAAACCTCTTAAATAAGCAGTAGCAGAAATCCATCATCTTAGAAATCTTACCATGGACATAAAACCAAAGCTTGCATTGTCATCCTGTTTGTCTACCCATTTCTACGCTGGGCAGAGAAATCAATAATGGATTAAGAAAATAATAAGCCAACAACGTTTGTTTCTTGAACGCAGATTATTTAGGGACTAAATTCTCAGACTGTATGTATCAGCCTACCTCCGTTACCAGTTATTATTTCTGCTTCAAGCCTACACAGTCACAGATGCAGAAGAATTTTAAAATGTGTAAACCAAACCCTAGAGTATATGAAGGCACAGTCACAGGTTACTAGTTAGTCAGAAATAATTAATGGAAAAATATTCTAAGGAATTAATTCAAGGAGAAAAGGGGAAGGATTTGTCAAACCTGAACTGTGCTCTCTTTAAAGTAATAGAAAGGTGAGAAAATGAGATGATCTAAGGAAAGTAAAGGCCAAGAATAAAGGAAGACGAAGCATTACAGGATGCTTTACAGATCATAGATTTGCACTTAGCAGCCAATGCATGAAAAAAAATAAAATACAGTGAACAGAGCAAGGCAGGAAAAGATGATCTCTAGTGGTGGCGTGGATGAGCACAGGTGGCAATGGAAGAAAAGACACAAACGTCAAATGGTATTTTACTGTAACACAAAATAGTGTATTTTAGTGAGCTAGTTAATCCTCTGGCTCTTCAGAGATTACTTACAACCCCCTGATACAGAATACTAATTTGTGCTTAGTATCACTAGCAGCCCACACAAATCCCTAGGATGATCTCATTCTTCAGGCAAGACAGAATTGACCATATCTTTGGAGGAAATAAACACTAGAAGAGTTTACACTTTACTTAATCACTACTATAAAAGTTGCATAAATCAGTAAAAATTTTAGAAGGTATCAAAATGAAAGAACAATAGACATCCTAAATCCAGCTTCTAACTTTTCTTCTTATTTTACCTGTGGTTCCCTTCTTTCTTTGACTTTGTTGTTATTCAGCCCTAATATTTTAAGGAAATATTTCAGGGGATTTGCAATGTATCATAGAAGCTAAATATATAGCCAAATATTAGATCCATTGGCTTGATGACATAAGTGAATGCCAAACCGCTGTACTTGCTTAGGTTATTACTTTCAGCCAAATATAAAAGAATGATTTTGCCAGGGTTAGTGGAGATAAATGTTATTTTCCTCTCAGAATTATAAGCTATGCAATTAGATGTCATTAATTTCTGTTCTTCAGAAACCTAACATGACCTAAACACGGTAAAGAACGGCTAAAAATAATTTGCCTCCGTAAGGTCTTTGCTTCTTAAATTTCCACTTTGCAATGAATTATGTAAATATAAAGACACTGAAATAGAGACTATTAAAAATATGTTAAGTCTGAAATACTTCTGAACAATACAGTATGCAGATTTTCCTAAATGTAAAATATGTCTGGCACTCAAAACATTAGACTGTAAAATTTCACTCCCACAGGAGAGGCACTAAAAACTGTAATTCACATTCACTTATTAATATCAGCATCTTAATATTAACCAGGCTCTAACAACGACATGAATATCAAAACCTCCTAATTTCATCACATTTGGCACCCAAGATGAAAATAGTGCTGACACAAAGAAGCAAGACTGTGGGAATGTAGAAGCGAGCGAGAAAAGCTGTCTGACATATTGTCATCCTACTCAACTGCACTGATTTGTCTTCTGATTGTAAAAGAAAAATATGAAAAGCTCGCTAACGTCTTTCCTAAGAACATATTTTTATTTTTAATTAAGCGAGCTGACCTCAATATCTGGGGTTAAAAAAAAAAATTAAAAAAAAAGAAAAAGAAAAAGATCTGCTACTGAAACTCAGCAACTCTTCTGACAGTACCACTCAATTCATAGTAGGACTTCTGAGAATTCTTTTGATGTTTTTTTGTTTATTAGCTCACATCACTGCCTTTTATTTATTTTTAGCTACTGGTGCATTATTTACCCTACAGGCTGCTTTTTCCGAGGTCTAGAGACTTACTTGAACATACTAGTCTGTGACAGTTAATATTTCTTTGACAGCAATGCCTTCTTTCCGGGGAAGAACTATGAGATGAGATAGGAGAATTTTCCACCAACCACAGAGACTGTTCAGCCCATTCTGTCAATTTTCAATATCCACCTAAATTCTATTAAATAATTGAATTTAAAAAATTATTCCCAAAAGAGAGGAAAGCTATGTTATTGTTTAGAATAGAGTTCTCCTCTACACAAATCCAACTGATGAGTTCAGCATTTCTTCTTCCATTCATAGAAGACAGACACTTTCTTCCAGGCTCTTTTCAAATGAAAATTTGGAGTTGTTTGGAAGAGGTGAATACGTCTGTCGATAGACCTTGAAACAGGGCAGGATGGGAGGCAAAGATGGAAAGAAAGTAAATCTGCAAGCATTCTGGATACCCTGTGGTAAGCCATAGGAGCTTAAACTAGCTAGGAGGAAAAATCAAGGAACAAAGGAGAATGATGTTTGTATTCTCCTGAAATTTGTGTTAGTTCATCTGGAGGACTACCTGGCTGAAAGATGCTTCATTAGAGACATGAAATCAATGCATAAAATTCTTCATTAAAAATGTTCATGCTGTCTATATGACACATCTGCAAATATTCATTGTACGTTTTGACACTTGTCCTCCCCACAACACTGAAATGTAAACACCACATCAGAATTTGATCCATTGTATAATTTACTCATTACCATCTAACTTAAGAGAAGGAAAAGGTATTCCAATGCTTTATTTTAAGACTTGAATCCCCAAGGACACTTATGCCCAAGTACAGGACTAAGTGCTAAAGAATAGTGTTCTGGCTCTTGTATGTACTTACACTGAGGCTGAAAGGGTAAGAGAATATCTATGGAAGGCAATCTTGTGTTTTAAGGGTTGCTGCTCATAGTAACAAGCCCAGATAAACCAGATTCAGGTTTGACCTTCCTCTTACTCTCCAAGTGGAAATTTATACTAGTTGAAATGAAAAACCAGAGATACAGAATATATGCTCTAATAATTGTTGTTCTTCATTTCTGTGAGATATCTATCTAAATACCTATGTACATAGATAGATAGATATATATATCTTCTCAATTACATTTCAATCAGACTTGAGTATACCCATCTGCTGTGACCTGATTTTAAGAGTATTTGAAAAATAATTAGGCCAAGGGCCATCTGAAGCTGTTAATTGGTTAGCTAATCCACTCATGGATTATCCTGATGAAGAGTAGGAGATCTTAACACAAAGAAAGAATCCGCATGACTTTAACATTTACAAATAAATTTCTTTAGCCAACCTATCATACATCACATTGCATGATCTGACCACTGCGTTTAGGAAATTTTGAAAGATCTGACAAGCCAACCAGCTGTCTCATTTCTCTGTTAAAATGACACTGTAAAGCCTTTTCGACTTATGTGTATGCGCTGGTAATTAAATCCTCATTTTTTTTCTGCTAGGCTGTTATAGCTACTCAGCAGGACCTATATTTGTTTAAAGTCCAAAAAATTATTTGGAGTCTAAAGGTACTCATTACTCAGTATGACTACAGGTGGCAGAACAAAGGCCAAAGGGAATTATATGTTTAATTTAGGTTATATGCTTAAATAAAGTTACAGAATCACTTATATGTGATCCATCTTTCAAAATGAGATGCAAAGTTTTCACACAATTTGTTATAACAATGTAAGAAATTCACTCTCCCTAATTGTAAAATCCATAAATGAAGAAACATGACACCCTACAGCTCCCCTTATTGTGTACAAGAATACATTTCACTGAGTAAACAGCGAGAAACCGTTACTTCAGCTTTAGAGGAAAATGAAACAATGGGGTCTTATAACCTAAGTTATTTCTCCATAACAGCCACGCAGCAGGATATTCAAGCTGAATTCAATCCCTACAAAAAGACAAATGAAACAGCTCTCTAACACCTGGAATCTGACAATAGCAGAGCTCCTCAGCCAGCTTATGAAAAGCTAACATTGGAAACAGAGAGCATTAGCTTGCATGAACTCTTGGAAGCTTTGCATTGCAACTCTGTATTGATTGAAAATGTATTTAAGGAAAGGGGAAAAAAAACCCCAAGAATAAAAACCCATAAAGACAACTATTATATGCTAGCCAATACATTCAGTGCTTCACAACATAAATCTTCATAACAAAAATATGTCATCTTACTATTTATTTCCAAACCTCAGCTGTGTGAAGAACAAAACACACTATAAGGTTACTGTACAACACTAAAAGAAAATATTCTAGACATATACATTCATGACTCACAATCATCAGGAAAAATTAGCTAGCCTTTTTATTGTAGCTCCCAACATACAAATACGCAAAACACACACACACATCTTCACTCTGTTCAATGGATTCCTCTAATAAACCAGGGCAGTTGAAGAGCTCTTGCTTCAACAACTGTCCACTACAGAGATACCTTGTCTGGGTTGTTCATTTCTAAAAACAGACCTGCAGAGCTGTATCAGCATTTAAATTGTTTTACGCGGTCCTATATTCTTTCAAGAGAAGATAACCATTTGCAATTCTGAGAATGTAATGCTACAGTATCAGGTGTTCATCTGTGTCTTGGGTAAAGGAAGTTATTCCTTCTGAAACAACTTTTTTAATTAGAATTTAAAAAAATCTGAAGTCAATAAAGCTGAAAGGGTAGTTTTAAATTATCTCAATAGGGGAAACAGGTAATTGGATTTTATACTGATTATGTGTGCTGAAAAAGAGGGAAAGAAAATGAACATCCAAAGATTAATGGACAGTTTGTAGTAAGTATTGCTTGTAGGGACACCATAAGCTCATTTTCCTACCCGAAACCTCTCCATTAATTTGATTGTTAAAGATCACACTAAATTATGTTTATTTTGAAAAGGATAACATATGTAAACTCAGTTAATTTTTGGAAGAAAAGATCATCAGATTACTGTAATTTATTAGGGAACTAGACAAGGCACAACACAAAATGTAGTAGAGTTTTAAAATGAACCCTGTATCACACTTTCTACTCATCAGTCACTAGAACAAACACAGTAACTTTGACAGGAAGATGCAATAGCATAGGTAAATTCTTTGAAAGAAAATGTAACATTAGGAAGAACAGAATAAGGTAGTGTAATGTCTTCTAAAATAATAGTAAGATTATCAGATAGCAAATAGAATTTCAAAAGCAGTAAGTATTTTGTTGACATTGGTGAGACACATCAAATTTACAATAAAGCCAAATTCCTTTAGCATATATGTTAATGCCTAGAAAAATGGAAAACAAGTTCTCTCAACTTGTAAGAAGAGATATCACACAGAGAACTAAGAATTATGGCTAATTTAAGGGCACAAACCCTTTTACTTAAAAGCTAAAGAAGAAAGCTTCCTATATTCTCTGCTTTCATGAAAAGGCATCAAACCGTATTTATAAGCAGTTTTAACTTTTTTGACCTTACCAAGAACTCTAGTACACTAAAAAACACTCCCTCTTTTTGTCACATGACTTCATGAAGATCCATATTCTCTTTTTTGACAACAAACTAATTTCATAGATTACTTTCTTGATATAAAGAGAACATTTGAATAGAACTAATCATTTTGTATCTTCTGCAGATTCACCAAGGCTCTGAGCAGCAGAAAATCCATTCACAAGCCATCAACACATTATTGATGCAACTACACTGCAGTCTGCTCATCAAAAGCTTCTATTTCTGTAAACAATGGCGATGTTCTTACACAACCAAGTAACTGCAGATCTACTTAGTGAAGACGTCGGAGTTGATGTTGACTAGTTTTACTTATCATGACTTCAGTGGCTGCATCTGTAGTAGCTCAGGGGAAATCTGATTCTCCTAGTAGCTGAAAGTAACCACGTCCCCATCGCAATGGATTTGCATTCCTGAGCATTTTGAATTCTGTAGAAGAACACCTGTGACAGACACTGCAGAGGAGATGGTGGGCTGTGATTTTTGCATCCCCTGTGGCTGATCTATAGCTGAGACTGCATGAAGCCAGAAAACATCTAAAAAAATTTCTGCTTAACAGTGGCTCATGATTTACATTCATATCATAACAAAAAATAATGTTCTAGAAGTTATCAAACAATCTCATTACACAAAGTGTTCTTACTTTTCCTGTTCTGAAAACAAAGATGAGTCTGAAGCTGTTTCTTAACTCCCTCAACTTTAACTACCGTTCCATACTGATACATTTGGGTGTCAGCTAAGGACAGTGCAAATGGACTCCCCACACAGAACAACCACTGCTGGGTTATCTAGTTTTATGAAGATAAACTAATACTTAACTTTTTTTTTTCCCCCTACTGCACAATTTTGATTTAGCAAGACAGGTTACTAAAACACATCAAGTATGAGAGCTAGCTGGGGCTGCTATCTTGCAGAAATTGTTGGTAAATCACAGAATCACAGAATGGTTGAGGTTAGAAGGGACCTCTGGAGGTCATCTGATCCAGCCAACCCCCTTGATTTCAGATGAGAATAAATTACATGTAAATCTTTTTTCCTTTTTTTTAAGCTCATGTATTAAAGACTAGAAGGATATTTTAATGAAAGCTGAGAGCAGATATCACCATATGACTCCAAAAACTTGATGTATATATTAATCCAAATGCCTTTAGCATGTAAAACCAAGCACCTCATTTATACCACCAGAAATTACTATAAAATGTAGGTCACTGAATTTTACATCTTCCTAGTCAGAACCTAAGCTTTTAGGAAACTTTCTATTAGAAGTCTCCTTACAATAAAAAAAAAAGGGCAAAAAAAAAAAGCTGTAAGTCAAGCTTGCATTGGAAACAAAAGGATAAATACTGTAGTTGTCATACAGTCTACACAAAAATAGTAACTACAAGGAGAAGAAATAATTGTCATTAAAATTTAAAAAGCAGCTTGATGGTATGACTTAATTCCAAATAGATGCAAATGTAAATGTTTAACTGACAGATAAAAGACATTTTACTCCAGCAAAACCATTCTTTGTGTGCAATTAGTTACTAATTTGATGATAAGAGAAGTAAAATTAATCTTTTTTTCTTTGATCACATCAAAGGAGCCAACAGTTTAAAGTCCGTGATACTTTCTTCTGAGATTTTTATGCAGGAGAGCTGGGATCTTACATATTTATATTTATCTATTAGCCTCATCAGTGCTAAGAAGGCTTTTATAGTCTTAATGGGGCACATGTTATTGCCTGAGTCTTCTCTAAAGCTTTAATTTTTTTTTTCTTTCTTCTCTGGAATCTCCTAGGTCTAAGAGACTTTGTAATTTAATGCAAGATATTATCAGTTTCCATGAAAATCTTTTTTATGACTCAGTGAAATTTGTTTTACAGATCCACAATTTAGTCTACCTAATTTGCTTCAGATTTCTGATTTCTGGTGATTTCTTTCCACATAACTGACATGACAGATGGCAAAAGTAATAACAGTAAGGTTCATAAAATGATGAGGCTTTCCAAGATTCACACATTTAGGAGCAACACAAATACTTGATACTGTTACATTTACTTGGAGGACATAAAAGTTTTCTAAGAAAAGTCAACCGGTACGTGTTTAATTTCTATACATATCTCTTAATGGGCTGTGACAGCACAGGCCTCAGATTTTCACCCTTATAGCAGCATCATGAATGCTCACTCAAGGTGAAAGCAAGAAAACCTTGAAGTTTAATATTAGGAAATGTAATGCTGTTGTATGTTCTATAGTGTGTAGCCGGTGTCCTGGGCACACAAAATTGAGACAACCATCCCTGAGGGGTAAACGAAACTTAGGATTTCTCGGCTGAAGTTTATTCTTGTAGGGAAGGAGTGACTGGGAAACCCAAGCAGATGGAAGTTCTTCCTTCAACACAGAAAAAGAGCTAGATGCTTTGTAACTGCAGTCCTGAGAGAGGCCGTGCAGAGCCTACGCCAACTTACCCATTTCAGAAAGAGTCCTGTAGCAGCACAATTAAAACGATTAGAGAATTGGTCAACTCCCAATCAACTCCTAATATGAGGAACTATGTAAGAGGAAGCAGCCAACTTTTTGAATAATTTATAAACAAACATTTTTTGTAAATGCTTTCCTTGTTAAATCTAATCACAGCTTCCTTCCGGTTAAGATTTTTGATTTTCTGGTCCCAAAATTATTTAAAAGACTTCTGAGGCTTATTTTATAAGACAATTTTAAGAAAATAAAGCCTCTCAATGAAGTGCTGTAAGAAAGGTTAAGAAAAAGGATTTATCACTGCCATAAGCAATCAAAACCTTAAGGTCAGGCTGACCCTTCCCATGCAAATGAGTTGTAGAAAAAGTAAACAGAGATGTCAGAAAGGATATTTAAGCAAAAGCACTTTCTTTTTTCTGTCTTCTATCTCCTCTCATCATCTTGAAGCATAAGACATAAAATGTGAGATATAAAAATTACTCCAGGTAATAGCTCACAGCCTCTAAGGCAAATATTCCCTGCTTGAATGTCACTGAATGTATGTAGTGTAAGATCAGCAGAACTCCTCATACTATTGCATCAAGACAGTAAAATAAATAAATAAATAAATAAACCCCCACAGAAAAAACAGCAAATTGCAAAAACCCCAACAAAAAACCCACCACCCCAGCCAAACACCCTAGAGTCAAAACCAAACCAGATTTAATGGCATTTTTAGTTCTTTTATGTTCCTGTTTGTTGGCAAAAGGGGTGAGGTATTCTTCTATAAAAGACACATCTATTACATTGTTTAACAAAACGTACTACACTACATCATAGTGTATTTCCTTCTTATTTATCTCACAAGCTGTTGAAAGTAACCACTTTTGGAATATCTTCATGATTTTGGCACTTTAATATCATTAAAAAAGCAGGTTTTGAAAAATGGCAATTAGATTAATAAATCAGAATATTTCTGAAATTCAGTCTAATTATTTCTGTTTAATATTTATTCACTACTTCTATTTATTACATAAGTACTTTTTAATAAAGATCTTCATTATATTAATTTTAAAGCTCTTACAGTTTTCTTCACTCCAGCAGTTTCTTCTCTGGCTACATCTGAATTATAGCCACCAACAAGGACATTTTATAGCTAAGGATACATCTCTCTACTCCAGAACAGATGCTATTCAGTTGCAACACCCATTCAGTATTGGCATTATTACACATACATGTATATTACTTGTCTTACAGTCAATATAGGCAAGTTCAACAACTCATGATGTCATTGTCAGCCATTTTCCTACAGATTCACTACCTCACTAGAAACTCAGAGCCTCAGACTATGCAGCTGACAAGTGCATGCTCATTTCCACAGAGACTGGTTGAAGTGGAACTAGAGTCTGCAACCCAAATTCCAAGGACTAATGAAGTACCATCTGTCACACACATTTCTGAAAGGGCAGAGAATGTCCACCTTTACCTGACACTGAATTGCCTCCACATGTTTCACAAAGAAAGCAGTAAAATTATTTCTTTACCTTACAAAAGTATTCAACTAAAATGCATGCTTTGAATGTTCAATTGCTCTAATTTATATTCCAGTTATATGAGCACCATTAAAAGTATGATATTTAGAAATACTTTCCTTATTTTGTTTGCAATTCAAACGTGTGCCCTAATAACATTGTAATCCTTGTTTAAACACCCTATAAAGCTTATCAAGATAGTACGGAGACTTGGGCCTTCACAAGGTATTTCAAAACACCACCCAAGAAAAAGAAGTGTCTGAATTTTCTATATTCAGGAATTATTTCTGTAGAACTTCATAGGACTACTCAACATTTCATACTTTGCTCTATCTCTAGAACTCTGTGACCATAAACAGCACTTTACAGAGCCTGCAGAAGTTTGTCTTGACTAGACAAAAGAGGTTGGTTTTTTTCCTAGAGATTTATCCACTAGCGTGTTGTAACTAATACATTCTACAGCCCCATCATGACACCAAGCATTGTGCTAATACCACTTTCTCCTGAGCTATCTGAATTTATGTTAAAGTACTGTTCTGTCTGACCACTTCCCACTGGAGAACAATTTTTCAAAAATGTTTTTTTATCATTGACAGAAATACTGTGGTATTTTGTGAAATAATTTGGATTTGGAAAAACATTAGTGTATTTTCTCCAGACGGAGAGGGTGGCTGCTCCAAGCAGTAAAGATGGCGGGTAAGTTAACACAAAGCTGAAAGTAGCAGGTCATAAAGGTGTTATTTAGGAAAGAAGTGATTGAAGTCTAGGAGATAAGTACAAAAGAAAATAGCAATAGAAAAGTGATGAGACAGAGCTATCCAAATATCAGGAATAAGAGCACAAGACATTTGAAGACAAAAAGCTGGGGAAGAAAGTGAGAGAGAGTGTGTTACAGAGACTGTGCTGTTAAAGGGCAAAATATCAAAGTTGTACATTTTTATTAGCACTATTTAAAAAACACTGATTATGGAAAGAGACAGGGTGATAAAGCTAGGGAGTTGAAGACAGAGAGATAAAGATTAGGAATGAAGCTGAAAAAAGGATGCAGTTCAGTTGAAACTGATTCTTCTAGACATATCCAGTCTTTATTTCAATTTATTGATTTAAAGTTCATGTCACTAAAAACAGGCAGATAATTTGCTATTGTTTCAGCTTTTGAATTGTTTTCAATAGGTTTGTTGTCTTGAAGTCTGTTTTTCAGCTTGCATGTGAAAAGAATTAGAATTTTCTAATCCACATATGTTTATGGATGAGAAATAAATACATGGGCTCGGTAGGAGCGCCAAAGAAAAAAAGACCAAAAAATCTTTACTCTGTAGAATGTTTCTTGTCTGACAAGTGACATAGTCAAACAAGCACCTTTGAAATTTTTCCTTCACACAGTACCTCATGCTTAGGGAAATCTCTACAGAAATGACAGCAAAATATTACTCTCTTCTTGAGCATGGTTTAACATCAGTTTGCTCTGACTTCTACTTCCTCTTACATTAAGTAATATGATTGCATTAGATTCTTGTGCCCCCTCCTCAACCTCAACCAGCTTATTGCCTCTGCCTACAAAATGGATAAATTCCTGTGGTCAGCGTGCCACCTACCATAATAGGGTCTTTGCTCAAGCAAGGAGAACAAATTAAACTTCAGAAACATGAGTTTTAAAACATGGGAAATCAGTCTATAAAAACAAAGTATGGAAGTGTAACACATTCTTACCTATGCAGCTGTAAATACTCTCTGGGTCTGTTTAAAAGGTGAAGGAATCTGTCAACAATCTTGTTTTTCCCAACACCCTGCAGTAAATAAACATAATATTAAGACATAACATAGAAGTACACATTTAAAAGTTATAAACAAAGAAAAGATAGCTTCCCTAAATTATTAAATTAGTCTCCATATTCCTTTACAGGCAAGTACAATTTCGATCCACATCAAAGAATTCTGAATACAATTTAATGATATATATTTTATTTTACATATTTGTATATATATTTGCAAAGTACTTACCTGTCTTACTAGGAATAACCAGAAATAGGATTTGTCCTCTAGAGTTATGTCATGCATGCCTATGCATCCCTTTAAATAACCCCAGGTTTTTCCAGCCCTTTTATTTCACAAAGGAGTGCGAGGCTGCGAATGCTAGGAAGATGACTTGCACTAATTATGAAAAGATAGTTCTTGGTGGTCATAGGAAACATCCTGTAACTGTCACCTGGAATTAGAGCATTGCCTTGGTAATATTTGCTAATCCTGTTCCACTGGAGTTAGCAAAAAAGGTCCAGACGGACTCAGAATTGGGTTGGAGATTAAACTAATCTATAACTCTCTATTGCAGGATGTCTGCATTAGCAAGCTGTGCAGAATGATGACAGCAGATTTATGGAGTGAATCGGGTGTTGGTAACAGCCTGATGTGCCCTGTACAAGCAGTTCAGGAGCTGGCACTTCAGCCCAGGCCTAGACTGGTCCCACGGAAGGTATCAGCAGAAGAATGAATTAGGTGTGCTGCTGGAGAACACACTCCAGTTTAATCTCATCCTAAGAGAATGCAGGTCATACGTCCCCTGACACGCACCAAACTGCAATAAGGAGATTCCCTTCAAAAGTACATTCCTGATCAGGTCTAAAATGCTAATCATGTAGATGCAGACCAAGATGCAGAAATTCTTATCCCTCCTGCAAGGATGCGGCTGCGAACTTGGGAGCTCAGAATGACAGTGAGATTGCCAAGGGTCACAAAGGAAAAAGAATTAGTAGAAAGAAAAGTTCAGTTGTAACCCAGACAAAAGCTGTTTGACTAGACACTGTCCCTCTGCTGAGATTCTCACTTTGACTGCACGAATACATCTAGTAGTTCACACTAGCCTAAAGTAAAGCAGATAAATATAACCCACAGAAAGATTAAAGAGATTAGATTAGACCAACATGAGATTTGTTAATCTGTTTCACTTGGCACTGAAACAGAGTAGGAGCATTCAGAGCTACAAGTTATGACATTTATGACTGTAAGTTCTAGCTGAAAGATGGTAACTGCCAGCTGCAGAATTGCAAACTGTTTAAGCTTCTCAAAATGGGGCCATAGTCTCTCATCTGACTACATTTATGAGAACAGAGAATCATACACATATGTGTAGTAGTTGAAATCACGGAAGGAGAGTTCTCACCACGAAAGCAGAAGAAAAAAAAAACAAACCGCAGAGCCGATAAAAATAGAATTACCTAGATTCTACTGCGGACTCGACTCCAACACAGGAAAGTCAACTCAAGTTAGTGCTCTGCCACATGTCCTCTCACAAACCTTCTTCCATCTGATTTTTCAGAAGAATCTACAGCTTTACACACAGGTGTACTAAGACTCAACACAGTATCTATCACCAGTAATTTCTGAAAACTGTCACCGGAAACGCATTTCTCCACTGCTTTGAAAGAGGAGATGAAATCATGCTAACAGATTCTTCCAAGAATTCAAAGAACATGCCCATTTTGGGGGAAAAGCACAACTTCAGGAAATGCATCGGAAACATCAAAAGTAACCAGAAATGGTTACAATCCTCTAGTAGTGCACACAAGGAGTTTTATTCCCGTGTGTTTCCTACTACTTGCAGTCAGATACTTGAAAACATAAATAGGTGAATAAACAGGAATACTCCTAATGTGAAGCACAAAACACCCATGCTGAAAGCAGCTTCTTTTACTTTTCCTAAGAGAGCTAAAGATGACTGGGCAGATGTCAGCACGCAGTTTTCTGTGCCAATCCCAAGCAGATTGCATATCATTTTCTCTGCAGAGTGGGACTCGAGCCAGCTGTGGCAAGTACAAAGATGAAGAAATAGATCAACATATTGAATCAATGTAAAACATACTTAATATCAACCAAAATGGTTACTGTAATTAAAAAAAAATTGGCTTTCACATGCATAACAGGAAGCACGTGTGGTTTGTATGTTTATGATGGATTCATAAAATTATGCCTGAAAAGAGTATTTTCCTAATTACAAAACAACACTGCTAGCTTTTTCCCTCCTTCTCCTGTTTGGTCCTGAAAGAGGACCAAATAGCTGCTTTTGTGTATTTCTATCCATGCTGTTATCGCCAAGGGTATTAAGAGGAGCACACCTCACTTTTGAGAGAATGCTCAGAGGACACAAGCAAAGTAGAGGACCACTGCGGAGGAAGGGAAAGAGCACGGTTACCAACGTAACACAGCAAACTCAATGGGAGCTGTGCCATCAACACATCTTGCCCTTTCTTCATTTGTATTTGTGCATCCCACCAGACTCCCCGCATACCTCCTTCTATTTCACATTAAGTATACCTCGATTTCAAAACATGATACATTTTTTAAAAGGTACATGCAGTATTCAAAAGCCAAAAGGCATTCCCACCAGATTTTAGCTATTATAAACACATTAACATTGCCCAACTTCTAGACTGAACTGCTTCAGAGAGTACATTATGTGCCTTCATAGAGACTGTGGTGTACCACATAAAATCCTCGGCTGGCAACAGTAGCTGGAGCAAAGTTCAAGTCAAAGCTCTGATTCCATCCCTCCGCATTCCTCCTTCATGACAAGTTACCACTTCTTTGTCTCAGTTACTCCATTGAGAAGGCACAATATAACAGAAAGGAAGGAAGAGACCAAAGTTATTCAGAAGGCTCTTTAGTACCAATAAAAAAAAAAACTGTGAAAAAGACCTTGGATGAGTTTCCTTCCTCAAGTACTATTCATTAATGTAAGGCTAAGAAAAGTAGGTTTATTCCAAATTCACCTGACCTTTGCGGGATAAATAATATGCCTGGTAGTCTGCTTCAGGTGAACAAGAAAAGTGGAAAATGTAAACCCATTTTGGAAAAAAAAACAAACAAAAAAACCTTCTGAAATGAGTTACTGGCACCTCAGAAAGAAGAAATGACAAAAATGGCAACAAAGTCGCCCCAGTGCCAAGGAACAAGCTCGATCTTCTGGACATCCACATAGCCAGCAGTCAACTATTTAAGCAGAAAGAATCAGAGCTACCTTTCATATGAATGTACGACAAGACTGAGTTGAACTCGGACCGCATTCAGAACGCAATCTTGTGTCATTTGCAATTATTGCAGCCTAAGGTGACATTCAGAGGACAAACTGGTTCGCCTTTAACACTTGCTGTATGTTATTTATATATGTGCTATTGCACTTAATTTAACAGAAATATAAACATATGCTAATTAGAGAGAAAAGAACATCTGTGTTGGTGTTTCAGCTGAGCTGAATAAAAATATTTCAGAAAACAAATATTAGACAATTTTTATTCTGTCAGACATATGGGACAACTGCAATCGAAAAATGGGAAGTAAATATCCACACTAATGAATAACAAAAAGGGAATTATGCAATTAGAAAGCAAAATAATCCCTTAGTTAAACATTCTTCTAACTGACATTGTAAACACTTGTTACCAAGGATAAAATGACTTAATCTTCTAGCAGTAACTGCAGTTTCAACTATAAACAAGGTTGTTACAGGTCCCAGGAGGCATTTTGCAATTCAGGATGCAGCTATTACAGTAGTGGGACAAATTTCTCCCCTGCACAGCCCAGCTAAAGTTATAGTCCAAAAGAACTGGACCCACGTTTTGAAATTAATAGTTTGCCTCTTAGAAAAAGACATTATTGGGGGGAAAAAAAAACCCTCTAAACCATGCTGCCTCATTTTTATTTTCCTTTAAATGATTTGCAGGTCATACTGAAGCAGTTAAAGAGGTTGCCAGGTTGTGCTCTTTAGTACAGCCCTTCAGCTGAGACGCTGCATCAGATCTTTTCCATCCCAGCACACAGCCACCCTGCACAGCCCAGCCCCTGTTACCTTACAAAACAATGAAACAAACTTTGAAACTGGTGAAAAAAGCAGTTTATCACTTTTTCACCTTAGGAAATTTTATTTTATAATTAATTTTCAAATTGTATTATTAGGGAATGAAAGACAAACTTGACTTTTCGTTAAACGTTAGTATACAGAATCTTCATGTCGGAGTTCTCAGTTTGTGACTTCATAGAGTCATCTTGATAGTGTCTTTATCACAGAAGCTTCCGGCTGGACAATGAAAATGAAGAAAACACTTTTGCTAATGTACAGTTTCTAACACTGGCTCTGGCACCGAACCACCTTCCATACCCACAGCTTGCCTGTTTCTCCCAACAAAACCATTTGCAAGGATGCATGCATTTTAAGTAGTAAAATTGGAGTTTTGGAGTACAGTTTGGAGTACTGCATCCAGCTCTGGGGGCCCCAGTACAAGACAGGCATCAAGCTGTTGCAGAGAGTCCAGAGGAGGGCCATGAAGGTGAACAGAGGGCTGGAGCACCTCTCCTATGAGGACAGGCTGAGAGAGTTGGGGGTTGTTCAGCCTGGAGAAGAGAAGGCTCTGGGGAAAATAGCGGTGCAAAAGCAGTGGTGATTTAAGTCTTGCGCCCGCTGCAATCTATATATTTATTAGTCACAACAGTGAATGCTCTGTGGTTTAGGATCTCATAATTTTATTTTGAGTTTATCATCTGGGGTACATAAAAATTATGGTGATGGTAAAAATACTAAAATTTCACCACAAGAACAAACAAACTTAATTTCCTGATAGAAGACATGAATTGAATGCTTTGGATACATCTCTGACTACAGGTCAGATACGCTTGTAGAGTTTATGCCTTTTTCTGCATTTAAGTACAACCTTCAACCCAAAGTCCTGTTAGGCTAAATACAATCTTCAGATTTCCAGTGAGGTAGGACAACTGTGGTTCAATGGAGAGGAGCATATGAAAAATTTACAATAGAAAGAATCTGTGGGAAGAAACATCTGAAAGAAAAATCAATTCACTCATTCTTTTTTTATTCTGGTTCTTCAGTATAACTTGTAAAGGCAGAAAGCAATAGTGTCAGCAGAGACACATTTAAAGAACACACCTATTCTCATATGTGCACATACTGTTATGACCATAGCAAGTAAAAGAAATATTTTCCAAGTTTTCCACAGCTGTCACACAGAATTTCTTAGGCAAAAAATATTTGGCCCAGTTTAGCTCATTTGGAGCTCAGTTTCTTCATGCTCATAATAATAATAAAAATTTGGTTTAGGATAGTATATTCTTGCCTTGCATAGGAAGCTGTCCATTTTTACACAAGTTGAAGTAGTAAAACAAAGTCCTTTATTTCTAGAAAAGTTAAAAAGCCAAGCATTTTTTGCTATTTCAAGTTTTCTCGTGACTGATATCATTACACTCTCAGTATTGAACTAATTCAAGTTCACAGTGACATGAAAAGAAGAATATTACCTTAGAAGGATTGATCTATTCAAGTAGGACCTTTTAAATATCTTTAAGAAAGACTCAATCATTTGTCCTACTAAATTCTTCAAGAATAAAATAAATTCCTAGTGGGAGCTCCAGAGTTCATTTAAAGTTGGTCTCTTAATTAAGGAAAGGCAGCAGAAAGGATGAAATTACATTCTTCTATCAGGGAAATAAATTACCAAATGTGCCAAAAGGCCATTACGTTAATGTATTTGTGATAGTCTACTTACTGTGGACTCACATCAACATTTTTACTAAGTGCTGCCAGAGATTTTGTCATGATCTTTCAAATTATTTACAACAATATTTAGCACCTTTATAGAATTCTTCATTCTTATTCTACTTATTATTTCTTTCTGATTTTCGCTTATCTATACATTGTCCAGCTAGATTGCAAGTTATTCAGGAACAGGCTTGCAAAGTGCTTTCCTTGTACATGGGGAAGCAGAGAGGGAGTAATTTTTACAATCTGAATTTCCATATCATCAAACGAAGAAGAAAAACATTTAAATGTTTTCAGCGGTAATTAAATCAGTAACTGAACGGTGTTTCTGATTATTCTAATTGATTATCGACTTTGTGTTTCTTGTTGAAAAGAGAACATAAGTAACAGGAAAGCCAGAACACCATGTGGAACTCCAGCATCCATTAAGCCTTAATAATAATTGCTGAAAAGAAGAAATATATTATTTGTTGTCTTTTTTTTTTTTTTTTTTTTTTTGAAGTAGCTCTTCTTTTTTAAGTAATTTGTCATAAAAGAAGGATGGATAGTGGTGACACAACTAATTCATTTTCAAGGGTAGATCAGCCAGTAAATACTTAGAAATAGCCATAAAGGTTGCCAATGAAAAAAACTACAAGACAAACAAGAAATTGAGAATTCTAGAAAGATAAAAACAAGCAAAAAATGACAACTAGGGAAAGTTCCTGATGAACGTGAGGTTGTCCCAACTTACACTGCATTTCCTGTGTCCACTCTTCAGAAAGATTAACAAAGCGAATGTTCCTCATAATTTTGGTAATGTTTATACACTATGGGCAGTAATGTTCACTCAGTCACTCATTGCTATGCTCTACACTTTGAAAATGGTATGAAGCCTATAATTGATGACCTAAGTGCAGAAGGCCAAGCACTGTGGGCCAAAGCTGACAGGGTACAGTCAAGCAGAGGGGCACACGCTGACTAAAACACATCTAAGAGTATTGGCTGTATGTATTGAAACTTGAATCAAAATAAAGCATATGTATTATTTAAAAGACACGATATGGAACGGATAAGGGCTAGTGAAGGATTAATGAAGATGTGGCCAGAGATCACATGCCGTTCTCAAGGCATACAGAACTCCAGGACCTGGTACAAGCTGCATCTGTCCTGCTACACAGAACTGCAATTGTGCTGTTTTAGATAACTCACGATAGATCATGATAAAGTGTATTTAAAGATATTTATATACCATATTCATATTTATAAAATTTATAGTTATGCCACATTTATACAGTGAAAGAAAAGAGAGTAACTTTAAAAGCCAAAATGAACACTACTTGTTATTAAATACTTCCTGTACGCTAACCGTGCCCTAAAAACAGAGGTGTTCAGAATTCATTGCTACAACAGAACCTCTTTCATTTACAAGGTCAGCTATCTGAACAGCTCGTACTATAAATTATGGCAACAGAATAATGCCAAATAAAATACTTCAATTTTGTTTAACACATGGGTAGGTGTTTTAGAACTTCAGGGCTATAAAATAATTCAGAAGTAACAAGGCTGTGAGCCCTCCCCCTCTCTCCAGAAAGCCACAAATCCCTCAAACTATGAACATTTTGTTTATTATCTTCCAAGCCAGATAATGTTTGCCAAGACTTCAACTACAACCAATAAAGGTGAAATCGTCCAACAGCTCTCTTTACACAACTTCCAAACGCAACATTTTGGGAAATGTTGTATGTAAAATTCAAAATTGCAAGAAAAAAAGAAAAGTGCTTCAGCCACTGCTATTTTTCAAGTTTTTCCACATAAACAAATACTGCTTATTAGCATAGTTTCTCTCCTAGTTGCCCAGGATACGAAATTCAAGGAGACAGTAAAAGGTACCAAGTAGTGGCCAATCCACAAACTGCACAATGTCCATCAGGAAAACCTTCACAAAAACACAGTCTAAAAATTTTCCTTGATAGGAAGAATAAATGCTCCAGCCTGTCTCATTAAACGTGGGTGCAGCTGTAAGAGCTATATGTTATGACTAAATAAACAGTCCCTGCAAAGTTTGGAATAAGTAACCTTTACTAAACAGGACTCTTGCTGTTGTTTGCCTGTTGCTTTGAGAGTAATAAATAACTCTCAGCCAAGGAAGAAGTTGTTTTATAGCTGCTTTGAGAAACTATAGATGGTCATAGATAGTCTCATTCACACTTGGACTACAGGCTCATAGTTTTAGTTTCCTTTAACTGGAAATTTAACTAGTATTTCTTTTAATTGGAAGCTATTTCATAGCTGAAAATTCGTATCTTTCCCAAGGACCCAAAGAAACCTGTTTGCTTATACGTGAAATGGAAGCACATTCCAGTTAGCATCCAACATAAATCAACAACCAATGTAAACAAATATTTAGATAAAGCCATATTTCATGTAAGACATTTATGCTGTGAAATCCTGTGCTATATAAGCTTCAGGGACACATGGGAATGAAGAGGGTTATAAAGTAGTTTACTTCAGAAGCTGAACGATTCTAAAGATACCTGTTGATATCTAACACTTGTCTTCAGTTTGTCCTCAGTTTCATTAAAGAAGCCAGTCCCAAATATCGACCAAGATCATTTAATTCTAATTTACTGAATTTGAAACACTAATCGACAAAGTTCATTGCTTGAAAACAGTCTTGGTACAAATAGTCTCACCAGGCAGCTCTTAACTAAAAGGCATACACAAAAGAGACTACATTCATAGACTTTGAAATAAAGAGAGAGGTCTGAAGCTAACAAGAATTTTGTGTATGTACATGCGTTATGAAAACAAAAGAGGAAAACCACATTCAGTCAACCAAGCAAAACCAGATTCAGTCTCTAAAAAAAACAGACTACAGGTCAAGCCTTGCACATTGAATCACAGCTCAATGTAGATACTCACTTCTGTAGTCATCATTTTGATGGACCAGATTATGTTCTAAGGTATATGCTAACTCATTTAAATATCTAGGAAATGACACAAGCATTCAAAGGGATGTTAGTCATATATTTGGAAATATCCAGGTTTTGAGTATTTGAATTGTTCATTATTTACACTGAATTTCCATGATTCACTCATTCACCAAAAAGAACAACAACAGAAAGAAACTCAAAACAGCACTTTGTATCTCCACACAAAAACATTATCTATTTCTTCCAAATGCTAAACACAGGTACACACTGATAGATGTATCAAGTAATCATAACCCCCTACCTTCTTATTACAGACTGAACTGTTAAAGTAACTGAACAGAAAAAAAATCCTATTTTTTTAATCATTTGCTTTATAAAAAGAGGATGAAAACTAGTATCTTCCTTCCATGGGAAGGCATCTGCACATATAGCATGACAGCATATTGATGTAATAGGGTTGTTTTTAAAGAACTTGAACAGGATTCATCACACACTGCAAAAATTTACAGTAATATATTTAAGGAATTAGCCAAGCAACTTCTAAATGGTTAGTGAACATCCCTGAGAAATCAAGGATGATTGGTATGGTCCTAAAAGACTGCAGAATGGCAAATACAGTGCTCAAACTTAACAACAGTAAAAAACCACATAGAAACAGTGGAATAAGTTAGAAAAGAGTAAACCTGGAAGTACTCAGAAGCATGTTAGCAATTAAAACCCAAAACCTATAAGTATTACTGATTTGCCAAAGAGAAATCACAGCAAATCAATCAATTTTCCAGCTTAATGGTACAGCTGAGATGATGTCTAGAATCAAAACAGTACGTTCCAATACTTCAACTCAGTTAAATCTTTTAATACTGTCTTCAATTAGAGTTTCATAAGCTTGGAGAAAATGTGGCACACATTAAATTATTAAAGATGAGTATACCACCGCTGGGAAAATACCTTATATCCTAAAAATCATGCTCCCATAGTCTTCAATTTTTTTTTTCCAAATTGGTAGAACATATGAAGCATATGTCAGGGCATTGAGTGTACCACTGGGCTTTGCAAGCTCTTTCCCCGACCTAGGATTTTATTTGTCTGTGTTGAAGATCAGCTCTGACCTGGTGCTGCTGCTGCTTTACTGGGGTCTCCTTTGCCCCCCATGACTTGGGAGCTGCATTTACACTCAAGCCCTTTTCTTGGTTCCTTCTCAACCTACACCACGGTGATGCTGAGTCTGGCCCTGTACCTTGCTGATCCCAGCTCAGACCTGCTGACTTGACTTCCTAGCTTGACCTCAGACCTGCCTCATCATCAAGGACCTGTCTGGCAGCCACTAGGCACTTGGCTGACAATGGCTGCTGTCCCCAGACCTGCTCTTCCTGCTTGGACACTGTGGAACTGTGAACCTTGTCATCAAGGACACTGTTCCTGCCTCCATACCCCTGTGGAGCAGCTCACTCTTGCTGTTCCCCAACAGCAGGTCCTGCAGGCAATCTGTACTATATAACATTTTCAATATCAACTTGGAAACTGGAATAGTGAGCACTGTTTATGAAACTGAATAAATAGATCTTATTTCATCTATGAAATAGATTTATTTCTTTTTATGAATAGATGAAACCTTTTGGAAGAAGCTGGCATCATCCAGCAAAAGTCTGCAGAGGTTTCAAGTACAACATCATTGTAAACTCAAGCTGTTAACAAGGATTCTAAATAGATGAGAATGAATATAACTGTACATTGTAATTCTAAGATATGCACATTAATAACAATTAGCATTTCATATTCCTTGCCATGTAGGTTAGACCATTAGTGTTTTGTGTTAGACTTTTTCCAAAGGCTATTGCAAAACACAAAGAGAAACATCTACTAGAAAATTATTGTATCTTTGCTAAGGGAAAGCTAAACTAAAGGGACATTACTTTATGAGCGAAAAACCAACCTGGTAGATTGGGAAGTATCATTTTCTTGAATACTTCAAATATACAGAAATAATAACAAAAACTTTGTTTTTTCCACCTAACTGGCGATGTGTATAATTCTGTTCAAGTCACCTAACAGTTCCAGTAATAGTTTAAGATGGTTCTGAAGAACGACTTCCAGACATACCCAACAGAAGAACATCTGCCCATACCTCATCATGGGGAGCCTATAAACTGTTAGAAGGTGTCATGAAACAGCAATGACCCACTAAAAGAACACAACAGCCCCCATGATCTCACCAATAAAGTCTCCATCCACAAAGATACTAAAGATACATTTAAGGTATTTACATTTCCCACAGTTTTGTGCCCATAAACCCCACAGACACTAGTAGATAAGGAATTAAAAAATGGGTCAAATCACAGAATGGTTTTGGTTGGTGGGACCTTAAAGTTCATTTAGTTCCAACCCCCCTGCCATGGGCAGGGACACCTCAGTACTACAAACGAATGCAATTTCAATGAAGCAAACCAGAGATTTAATTTCAGTATTAAATAATGAGTTTGTTCCATGCATTGTAAGAGATATTTAACTCACCTGATTGCCAACTAAAAGAAGATGCTCTCCCAGGAGAAAGTCTTTCAGCATGTCTTCCATTACCATCATGTGCTAGAGAAACAAAAACACCATTTTCACCCCTGGTTTTATACTCTCAAGTTTATGCATTCACTAATGACAGTGGTACAACAGGAATTTTACTTTCAGGATTTGGGGTCGAAATTTTTTGAACTTTATACTTACAGCTATTTATTTCATAGCAGGAGTCTCTCAGCCAATTAGAGCAGAGGCAATCTATCCAGTGACTAAAACAATGAAACAAAAATACTAACTCTCTTTATGTATTTCCTCTGCTTCAACTGATTGTGGGTGTCTGATTTCCCTAAATATATTTAATTTTCCATAATCACCCCTAATGCACTTCCTTTTAGCCCAGTTGAATGCTTGTCACCTAGAGTGTAAGAACTTTCATTAATATGTGTACAACAATTTTCCAGCAATTGTACTGGGAGGAAGCAAAATGTACCCTGGTAGAACTTTACAGAAACCAGAGGGAATAAAAGGCAGCTGACATGAATATGTAAATTATACACATTTATTTTATTAAAGGTTAAATGCCAGGTCTAGCCTAAAGATAAATACACTTTCCTATTCTAATTAAACTTTTTTAAAGGAAAATAAGGACAGGAAAATCCAAGCTCAAGTCTAAAAGTGTTTATTAGGTTTCTTACAACTTCTGAATTAGAATGCCTAATTGAAGTCAAAGTACTTGAAGTGTATTTTATATAGATATACACAATATCATAAAAAGTAACACACGCTACATCATTTAACCTTATCGTGCTTCTCACAAATAATTTGTTTAAAAGGATCAAAAGGATTTAAGGATAATGTGGCAATGCAGATTACTTTACTTGCAATAAAGTCGTGTATATTTCTCCACACTATCTAGTAAAAATAGGTCATCTGGAAGTAGGTCAGACAACCTACTTAGAGAAATGAATGCTTGCCTTTAGATAAACATTATATTTTTTTCACATTATCATCTCACCTCTAGTACTTGATTTAAAAAAAAAAAAAAAAATCAGTAGCTTGCCTGTAATTTCTGAGCACTGAAATGCTCAGTTTCTAACTGTGTGAAAGATGGGTTAGGTTTTCAAGTCTCTCCAAACAGGGCCAGGGGTGGGGGAAGAAACTGTTGTAAACACAGCTTAATACCACAAAATCCTAACCAGGCATGTCAAAAGACTACTGAATACTCAATACAAAATTTAAGGAGAGGACTTCAAGACAAATTACTATACTCTCTGGCATGCGTATATATTGGAAATTTATGACTGATGAGATTAACTTTAACCAGATACAACATAAATTCCATGAAGTGAGTTTTAATACACACACTGATTACCTGTTTTATTTTATTGCTAAGGTATGAATATTTCCTTCTGATGACTTATTCTTTTATCCAAAATTGCACAAATATGTGTACATTATAGTTCCCCTGCAGAACAGCATTCCCACAAGAGATACTATGTATTGATACTTCTGTTTTTTTCCCCAAGAGGATCTAAATTAGCATTGTATTAGCATGCATGCAGACATTTCAGATTAATTATTTACACAAAGGACTTGTAAGTAGACACATCAATATCATGTCAACTTTATCAATCCATGTTCTCCAAAGCTTGGCCCGAAAGTGGCATTTGGCAATTTGGCGTATCATCTATTTATTTTTTTTTTCCATCCTTGTGCCACTTGTTGCAGAGCAACAGCAATGTTCCACAGTAATGCCAAATTCCACTGGAACATGAAACCTTTCAAGACCAAACACACAGAGGCAAAACCTATGTAGTTCATTACATTGTGCAGCAGTGCAAAGGGCTGAGAACATATTTTTTCCTCTGTTTCAGTTTATTTCTGTAGTACCAGAGAGGAAGTATTGCACTAGACTCATAAATCAAATTCGTTCTCCAGCAGGTTTTGCTAAACGATCATTACAGCACTTGAATGACTGACCTACAAACTAGCAATACAGAAAATAAGAGTAGAATTCATTTAGAAATGGGAACAGCTATCCTGACTGGTATTTGGTTGTTGTTTCTTTCAGAGTGCATAGCTACCAGGGACAGATACAGAGCAGTTCATTCTCTGCAGCATTTTCAGCAGACATTACCTAAATAAAACAGATGCGTAATATCTGAACACAGGTTGTGAACATTTTTCTGAAGCTATAAGCAAGAAGGTAGCAAAAGCAATGCAGATAAGTCCTAGCAAGACTCAGGATTTCACTTCCAACAGATCCAAATCAAGTATTTTACTGAAATTGCAACACAGAACAAAATCTCACATGAAATGTTAGTGGGGAAGATGAAAAAGACTGTCATCTGTTCCCCTTGCACAGCCTGTCATCACCTTCAGTAGGTGATACCCATGTGGCATAGTCTTTCTGTGGAGAAATTGCAAGCGAGGGAGGAAAAAAGAATAGGAAAGGAAAAGTAAGCAAACCCAGACCAGGTCCCTAAAAGAAAAATATTTCACAGGATCACACTATCAGTGTTGCCTTTCAGAGGCAAAATATTCTGAAGGTAACTCAGAGGGCAGTACCCTTGTCTGACAGTTTGGAGGCTTCCAGGCTAGATGCAGAAGCAAGCAGCAAAACACCTAACTGCAACAGGAGTAGGGGGGAAAGAAAAAACAAAAAATAACCACAGTCACCAAGCCCTTCCCTTTGATCATGTTCACTAATTACTCTTACTGTTCACTACTACAAATTAATTAACACTAATGACTAATAAGCTAAAATAATTAAATAATTAGTAACCAATTAACTAATAACTAATTAAGTAATTACTCTTCACCTTGCTTTTCAAACATGCAGCGTTAATTCTAATAAAAGGCAGGTACAACTTCGTGCGCCAAGCCTGTAAAACACAGTTTCAGGATGGAACCGATAATCCAGTCCTATGAGTGGATCAGTCCAGCAGCAGAAAAAAATTAATAATAATTAAATAAAAATATATCACTCAGCACAACATCTGATCAAATCTTTCTAAATAAAATCCAGTTTCAGTTGCTGTTCCTTCGCATTTTATGAATGTTCAACAGGATTGTTTCAATCTTCACAAAGGGATGGTGAAGACCCATCTGAAATGAGCATCAAATCCTGTGCGAAAAATTTTTAGCCAAAAGAAACTTCAGAAATATACCCTTAAAATTTAGGTAGTACTTTAATTGATATATATGAGCATGCACATTAATACACACTTAACAAACTTTTTGTTCCCCAGAAGCCAAAGATTCATACTTACTTGTGCATTTTCATAAAACAAAACGTCAGGCACTTTCATTTTCTCAGTCGAGTTATAAATTGGCACCGTCACAGACCCTATCTTCAGAATCCCATCATTTATTTCACCTAGACATTTTTCAGGAAACAAGCAAATGCATTACTTACAGCATCCTCTGAGCAGACATGCAATCAATCCCCACCACCTGCAAGTGATGATTTACAAATTTTAACAAGGCTGTGGGTTGCAGTAAATAGTCTCTATCTAAAGTAAGTGAATGGAAAGAATATCCATTGACAAGAGGCTGCATTATCATGAATTTGATTTCTCTTCAAAATTGCAAAGAAGTCGCTTACAATATATGATGAATAGGTGATCTTATGGGAAAAGCACCGTAAGAAACACTAGAAGTTGTGACCGCTGCCTCTGTTTAATTTCATACTCTCATTTTATTATTGGAATATCACTAATCTTGTTAGGCTATATTTCCTCAACCTAGAAGCTTTCTCACTCTCATTCTCCCCCTTCTCTTACCCTGTCCCACTGAGGAGTGGGGTACAGAGGGGAGTGAGCGGCTGTGTAGGTGCTCGGCAGAGAGCTGGAGCCAACCCACCGTAACAGTATAGTCACTGTCGATTCTCCCTTTCAGCATTGTGTTTCAGCTCAAATGGTTAATACCAGAAGGTGGACACATTTAACTTTTTGGTGAAAACTAGTTAAATTTGCACTTGTTGAAATAACCTTCAGGTACAGCTCTGAGAGGAAAAGTAGATTAGAAAGATTTCTTAGATCAGAAGAACGATAAATTCTGTCCTTAGGAAAATAACAACTAAGTGTAAACAATAATATTATGCAATAAAAACATTAATAATTTTTTGCCATGAATTTCTTAATCTGGTATGTTGTAAAACTGAAAATAGCCTAATTTCTAGAGAGATGTTTTTAGTTGTTCACCTGTTCTTTTGTATGGTTCTATCTTTATGGCATGAAACAGAAACGTAAAGAAAATTCAAGGGATGTGTCCAGATTAATAAAAATGTGCTAAGCAGGCAGCATCACACAACTGGCAAGAGTTCAAATTATTTTTTATATATAGTTTTTATATACACAAAAAATGCAAATACAGATAGAATAATACATGGATGGCTGCATATGTATATGTGTTAATATATGTATATAGACACAGATATGGCTGCATATGTCTATTATACTGTATGTAATAAATACATTAATATATCTGTATTTACATATATATTTTTATATATACACAAATAAAATCTATAAAAACACAATCCATATTAATTGAAAACAAAGATGTGTTTACAGCTGCAAAGATCTAACAGTAAAAACACAGAAGCCAAATATATCACAAAACTGAGAATAAACATACAGAAGAATGACAGCAGAGATAACACTGGTAAAGTAAAGGAAAAGTTTATTGAATGGAAAATGGCAAATGGCTCAAAGTGTGTTGCCTGACAGAAGATATGAGAAGATACACAGCTAGCATGAAGACCAGGGGTCATGCAAGAATAAGAAAGCAGAAGTGAGAAAAATGGTAAAATCAGAATTATATGCATAGCACTGAAGGCTACCGCAAATGAGTACAAGTTGGATGAGGTAAAGAAACAGAGACCTGCTCGATAAAGGTGACATGTAACAACCATAGCAATTTAAAGAGAATAAAAAGAAGGGAAGCTAACAAAGTGTGCACCAGAATGAAAGCAAGACGTAAACCAAGACTTCTACAAGAGTCTCAGTGAGAAAAAGGTTGATTTTAACAGTTGAGAGAAAGAAGCAATGGTGAAAAACAGGACAAAGATTAAGATCAAACCAAGGCTATAACTGTACAGAAGAGTAGTTATCAGTGATGATGGGGGAAAAGGCAGGTGGGGGAAAGGGGGAAAAGCAGTCCAAGAAAGTTAGAGGCCATGGATCTTATAGACTGGGAAACCCTTCAACATGATGGAGAACAAAATTCCATGAGCTGGGAATACAGTAGATAATACAAAAGTATCAACATACTGATATCAGCATTGCACTGGGATAGAGCAAAGCAAAGACATAACTTAGGCAAACTACATTTAATTTTGAAGATAATTAATACACCTTTATATGCTCAACTGTCTGAGTAACATTCATGAAGAGTTGAAGAAAAGATGATAGAAGCTTACATGGGTAATCCTTTTCCTCTAGTTTGTTCATGTCGTCTTGATTTGTCTCAATACCAGAATCCTGCAGATTTTTATGTAAAGCTGATCTGGCAAGGTTCGGTAAAAACCTAAATGAAGAAAAACAATAGGGAGGTTGTATTTTAAGGTAATTTTCTTAAAAGTTTTCAGTATTTTCTGTAATCTAAAATCAGCACAAAACTTTACTTTGACCTCCAAACCCTGAATGTCTATTCCTTTCGCACTCAAATAGCCTTCAACATTTCACCTATCCCTAAGAAACCAAACTTCTTGCATAGGGAACTAACTACATCAGTGGCTGTGTGCTTATTTTAAAAGGCTTCACTGTTATAAAATATTGCAACAGGGTTGTAATGTAGGATGGATTAGGACTGGAAGCATGTAATCTCCTTGTTCCACTGCCAATAAGAGCTATAATAGAAACAATGTTTTTTTGGAAATACCTCTTCTCTTGATTCAGTTCACTCAGACCCCAGGTTCCAAAGAGTAAGATTTAGCTCTGGGGTGTCCAGAACTAGGCCCATTCAGTTTTCCAAATCTTTTCTTCAGAATTTACTTCTTTTTTGGAAAAAAAAAAAAAAAATCCCCCAAAAAACCAAACCCCAAACAAAAAAACACCCCACAAACAAACACCCAAACCCAACCCCAGGATGTTCATAACTTTTCTAGATACCTTTTTTTAGAACTGAAACCAAGCCTCCACGAAATATCTAGTCATGCTAGACGGTAATATAATCCTGCTTTGAGTGTTTTGAGACAGTGAAATAATGTTGATAAAGGTGACTTCATTTGTATGCCATTAAACATCTTCATAAAGATGAGAAAAGAGTACAAAGCCATTTCTACCTACCTTCTAGGTTTGAGAATATCACAGAAATACTTCTAAAGAAATGGCAGACTTTAAGGAGCAAGACAGCAATTGTATTATCTACTAAATTGCATTAGAAGTTATCTTGCATGTTAGCAACTGACCAAGCAGCTCTTGAACTTGCACCAAAACTAGCACTTCTACCTGGAAAGGCAGGCTTTATTAACAGCGTAATAAAGGCTTTCATCTGGATGTTGTGACAGTCGACGGCAAATTCGCAATAGTTGTCGGGTAGATAAAGACGAAGCCAGTGACTGTGCCTGTTAAAAAATACAAGGTAGTTTAATTATTTGATCTCTGGTACTGGATCTTGGGATTTAAACTGAACAAGTCATGAGAGAAAAGCAATCCAAAAGCAATTATTTCAACTTTTTTCCTAATTCATAGATGCTTTCTGCCTCCTACAGCAGCTTGTGCTTTTTAATCTGCAAGCTTGTAATTCAGAATTTGCTGCAGTAATTCACTGCCATGGAAATCATGATGTCATCAAAAGATTAGCCTTACGATTCTGCTTGGTAAGCAACAGGGGAAAAAAAAAAAAAAAGGTGGTAACTGAATTTTATTTACCTTTTAAAACCTAACACTAAACAATATTAACAATACCAAGGAGGTTAGCCACTGTAAAAGGATCAATGTCCTGAAAACTCATTTGCTCTTCACAAGCTTAATACAAGATCCACATGTAAATACTCTGGCAAAAGGGTCTGGCAGGATTCTTGGACGTATAAACAAGACAACACTGGGCAGCAGTAAGAAGATTGTATCACCTCTGCACACGCCTTCTGGGCGGGCCGTTACTGGAACACTGTGTCCTTTTCTGTTGTCCACATGTTATAATAAATGCTAAAACCTGGACATGATTCAGCAAAGAGTTACAAAAATGATTCAATGCCTGGGGAAAGCAGACCTCAAACAAATACAGTAACATTTAAAAAACAAACAAACAAGAACCCAAAACAAGTGACCTTTTATTTAAAGAGAGATATAAAGACTGAGAAAGAAGTCATTCTATAATTATATCTACCGGATGAAGGTATCTAATACAAATAGGTTTCTTATTTTAGCAGGAAGCACTCAACAATGAGTGTGATCTGATAAGTCACGCCATGTTTTGCCTGGGTCAAGTGAAATATTTTAATTAGGTAATTTCAAAACATTTTAGTTTGGTTCATATAAATGATTCCTAACTGCATTACAATTATCTTAATACGTGATGCTGTTTCAATTGGGGAAAAACCCCTGAAATTCGCAACAAAGATAGAGAAAAACAGCACTTCATGAATTTCAGAGCCTTTTTTTCCCCCTTAACAATTTTTAAGCATGAGAAATGTCTTGACACTAATTCTTGCCCCTGGAAAACTGCAGTTTTGTCAAATAGGTATTAATAATAAAAAACAAACAAAATCAGTTCTATGAAACAGTACACAACTTTTCTCAAATGCTGAGAATGCAAAGGATAATACTTCTCAGCATAGCTCTGAGCAATGAACAAGAATGATTTAGGTGGGGCTAACTGAAAAGATTACTACTCCTGCTCCTCCTGCTTTCATTGACAGAAGATTGCAAAGCATCTTCTGAAGCATCACAATTTACCACCCAGCATTATGGACACAGTGAGGCAAATGATGGCATTTCAAGTATTATTTCAAGACCTACTCAGCCATGCATGAGGCATGGGCAAGGGAGAAAGGTGAGCGCTGTATCCTTGTCATCCCTGCTCACCAGCCAGAACCCCTCATTGTCTTTGGAGATCATATTCTTTTTCCAAAAGTATCTTAAAACAGCTGAAAGTTTCCCAAGCAGACTAAGTTTTGGCAGGTAAACAATCCTCCCTAAGTCACAACCTATGGGACAGCACTAAAGGGAAATGGCAGCCGGGCGCAGCAACTGAGGTACTGTATTTCATACGTTGTACCACCTTGACAAGTCAAATCTCTCAGGACACAGACACTGTAAAGTCTAAATTACATATAGCATCAGATCCTGCACTGAAATAAATAAGCATAGAGGACAGAACCACAGAGGAAAAGCTGTATCACATCTTCTGAATATTTGCAACCGGCAGTTTAAGTCTTGGGAACAAAATTTCCTCTTTTGTCTTACCTGTTTTTTTAATACATTTTACACTGAACAACTGTAAACTCAAAATTGCATTAGTGACAGCATTTGTAATATATATGAAGCATCTAATTCAACAGGATCTTGACTGTAGTCTCTAGATTCTATTGTAAATCAAGCAAACAATTACAATGACGCAGACAACGTCCACAGGCTGAATATTCTACAGGTATTCTTCTATTGTTAACAAAATCCTTCAAACAATGGTTAATGTTTTCAGGATAATCTCTGGCACAAGCTTACTTACTTAGGCAACTCTACAAATAGCCTGGCATACCTAAGGCACACATTTCAGCTCTCTGCACAGGCGTGCTATTCCCAACATGCCTCATATCACTGCTGATCTACAAGAATCCTCCCTCGATCTGTACTGTGACTCACTTCTCGTCCAACATCATAGACTTCATTTAGATATTTCACAATGCTAGAGACATCCACATGTTTGGAAAGGATTTTTACAATGCTCTATTCAGGCATGGTATGTCTCCAAGTCATACCAAGTATGTCAAAAACAATAAATTTATACATTAGGCGTAGGAAGCTACATAGATAATAAAAACACTGACCCAAAGGTGTACCTAAAAGTCAACCTTTTTCCTTACTTTTTTTAAGCTCAGAAGAGAATAATGGCCTCTTTCAGCTTCTTAAATAGTAATACCGTAAAAAACTATTACCCATGTTAAAATCATGAAAACTAAGGAAAACTGAATACATTTGCATGCCAGTTAAACTGCTGGATTCCACTAAAAATATTTTACATTTTAGTTACATTAAAAACATCCAGTGCTTTAGTTGCCATAGCAATAATTTCTTTTTCTTTTCATGATGATTTGACTGTATTTTTTTTTAAAGAATTTTGTGGTTACTATGTCAGCAAAACTTACTTTTCTTGACAAGACTGATTTAATAGTATCGCCTGTAGCAGTAACACCGCCAGGAGTTCTGGAGCTTTCCCTTTTCTTAGTCTTTGCTGTTGCCTGTTGGCATTTCATAATGGCTAGGTAGTTCCCATTGCCCAAAAAGCCTCAATAATTTCAGATATGAAATTTCCAATGACTAAAATGAAATGATCAAAAAGTATTTGGACACACATGATGATATCCGTACCTATTCAAAGGCACCTCAAGCATATTTCACTGTGTCATGTATCTAAATGCCCTGACAACATGTACTGTTCTGCCTGACTTCTCTGGGATTCGGGCAATTTCCTAAAAGCTTTACTTAGGTAGATTTTAAAAATGTACATCGTGAATCTAAAAGGTTTACAGTATGCGGTGCAGTAATTGCCAGCAATAATTTCGGGGGCTGGTTTTCCAATCAGTCAGCCTTTGAAATAACACTATAGCTTAGCATGCTTCACCCAGCCTTTGTTAAAACAGTCACAGTAAGGGAAAATAAATTTGGAAAAAAAAAAAAAAAAAAGAAAAAGGGCTCACCGTGGCATCATTTGTCTCCCGAAGCTTGTGCGTTAATGACAACAACTGCTCCGCAGCAACACTGGGTACATTTGGAATCTGTTTGAAACAAAAACAGTATTAATCTTACCGCAAGATATGCAAGTTCCATATACAGCTACACTCAGATGCAATAAGCATACAGTTGCTGCAGTTGCTTAATGTCAACCAAAAAGGAATACAGGTCTGATGAAGAGCATTTTTCTATTACAGCATCATTTAATATCACAATAAGAATACTAAATTATATCAATACCATTAAAAGATAAGTAGATATGCTGCTTTGATACACTTTGAAAATGAAGACTCATTTATGCTGCACTGAGATAGGGAGTGAAATAGCAAAATATTTTTTATGTAGTAAATAATCATGATCAGTAAGCAATAGCCTATAAGTGCCTAAAATATTCAATGTACTTACCATTTCTTTAATAACTTGAATTTCTTCACTCTTGCTTAAAGATTTAACATTATGAAAAAGAAAAAGCGTCAGAAACTCTGGACCCAGCCATTGTTGGGTACTACTTCCAATGACAGGAGGTTCTGCTAAGACCACTATTCTGAAAGAGGGGTGGATAGGAAAGATAGACCTGCAAAAAAAAGAGTAAAAAATGCATTACCGGGTTTAAGCAGTAAATAGCAAATCTAATTTTTACAATAGATGAAAAAAAAAAATGTAATTATTGTACTGAATCCTGTCACAGTCTATTCAGATAATTTGCAATGCAACTTTATTTTTTTAAAAAAGACAAGGACTGCATAATGCGACTTGCAATTTTACAAATTTACAAATTTTTTTATCCTCAAAAGGGTACCCAAGTTTCCTCATCTGCAACAGGACCTGCATGCCTCAAGATGAACAAATACCAGCAACTAAGCTACTGCCTACTTCTCTGTATGTCTGAAATGGACACATCCCACTCATCTGGGATTTTACAAGCGCTTTACCTAAAGCAGGTTGTCTCACAGGCAAACCAGAGAGAGAACAAGACCTACTAGAGCTGCAGTAATAACTTCTTTCACTCAGTTAGACTGACAGAAAGGATGACACTGTAGAGACTGGCCTAGATAGCATGAAGAGCCGATTCAGTACCAGTTTAGGAACAGTCAGTCCCCTTACCACTGTTCTTTGTGGCCCTTGGAAACTCACCTAGACTCTTAGGGTGGGAGTAATACACCTAACGTCGTGTCATCCCTAACTTCATAATATCCCTGAAAGTTATACTTCAAAGACCAAACCAGTCACCTCACTCTTGGCTCATTTTAGAGTCAGCATGTGGAGACAGATCCCTCCAATAGCAGATTAAGACTTAAAAGAATTTAAGAAATGCCCTACTGGGTCCTTCAATCTACCCGTCTAGCTACATGTTCTCCCTCCAATTATGACAGCTGGAGATGTTCCCTGGGGAAAGCACATACATAAGCCTAGCCGCTACCAGTAGTCTGTTCCCCTCATACTCTCCCAGCACCCACAATCAGATCTTCAAGGACATTGGAAGGTAGATGTCTATTTGCTTTAACATCTGTTTACCCACAAATTTGTCTAATCCCTTTCTGAACTTCTTCATCGTATCCGCCTTCACAACTTCCTGTGGCAACACATTCAATGGTTATGGTTGCAAAAGGTACTTTTATAATTATTAATATTATTATTATTTAAATCTTTCTGGAACTGACCTGCTAGCTTCAGTCAGTGTCCCCTAGTGTGTCCTTCACACTGCAGGACTGGGTGATTAACAGTCTTTTAGGCACCTAACTGTGTGATTCCACTGAAGATAATGGGACCTTACTGTGATCAACACAAACTTAAATACACAACTTTTAGATGCATGTGGCAGGGCAATAGAAGACCACTGCCTTGGTTTTGGGTCTTTGCCTTCCTCGTATCTTTTGTCTGCCTTATCTATGTAATATTATCAGGTCTTCGGACTGGGAATTCATTGGTACTCATCAATCAGCACAACTGCACAATCTCTAGAAGCAGCAGAAATAATAGACAGTAACAAGTCAGACACAAAAGCCAGTCAAATTGTGCAAGGAGGGTCTACTTTCAACAATTAATTTCACAGTACTCTTATTAAAATAGGAGATGTTAATTTGGAAAAAGCAAGTGAAATTTAATTAGCTTATATTGCTAGATAGGCCTGTTATTGTGTCATTTTCCATATAAATTACTACATTTGAAATCAGAACACTTGGAGGCAAGTATTCTTTTCCTGGTTAAATTGAAGGGGGAAATGATGGCGTAAGAAAATCTGAAAATCTGAAGACCGAACACAATCATTATTGGTTGTATAAATTAACAAATCTACTGCACAGTTGGCTCATCTGTTCATCACAACAATAAACCTGCGATAAAAGAGAGCAATACAGCAAACAGCCTCTTGTATCAAAGCAAACACAGGCGAGGTGGCATGAGTTCTTCTCAGCTGAAAGTCATAAGCCTAGAAGCTACTCCCTGATTGATAAAAATAGCAATAGATGTCTGAAAACATCACATGAAAGAGGAACCAATGGGAATGTCCCTGTCACTAAGTATGAAAGAAGGTCAGGGAACATTAGCCAACCTTATTACAGAAGAAAAAGTTTCCTAGATAGGATAAATACATGTATTTCCAGACCACCTCCCCCCTCCATTACTAAGAAGAAAAACAACCCTCCTAAAGAAATCCACCAAATCTGTAGGACCAATTCTGCTCTTTCTGCAATACCACAAAAGAACACAAGAAGCAGTCAGCTTTCCCTCGTGAAGGGAACACATCTCTCCTGTACCACCTCTGTGTCACTGCCTAAGTCGGAGTGCATGGTGGGTACAGCCAGGGAGGACACGGGGAAAAGTGGGAGGAGAGGAGATGCAAAGTCAGGGCAAGCTAACTCCATGATATCACTTAAAGTCACTGACGTACTCTCTAGACTTGGACATATCGCAACATCACTGCTGTAGGTTTCCAGTTTGTAAACATGAATAAAATTATTTGGGTACTTCAAAGCTTATTGTTTGGACTGATGTTTGCAATGTTGAAACAGTCAAGCTAAGTGTATTATTAAAACAAATGCCACAAATGACTCAATCCTGCAATGCTCTGAAAGTTCCCAGCTTTCATCAGTGCAAACGAAGAGCTTCAAAGTTGTTCCACTGTATTACAGATCAAATCTCTTAAGGAATATAATATGGAGCTCCTACATGGAGCTATATTTTACAAAGAAATCCTTGACATTTTGTGTTCTTTGCAGATGAAGGCCAAGTAAGTGTGTCTTGTTAAAAACTTGACGCCTTTTAAATTAATGAGCCTCAAACACAGTGGGAAGATTTGGTGTTAGTTGATTAATACTAAGAGTCTCTATCCTTCTATTAAATGTTTACTGACAACACAGCTAGCAGACCACTCTTCTAATAATATGTGTGTCCTTCTTTTGACAGCAGTGTTTAATTCCAACCAAAGATTACAGCCACTGCTCTCGAGAGGAAGATCAGAATGCAGTCTGTTCAGGGTGATTTTAGGGAAAGATGTTCTTGTTATTGACACACGGTTCTGAGCAATTGAAGCTTCTCTTGGAAAAAAACAAACAAAAACTACAACAAAAAAACCCAATGCAGAACAGCATTCCTAATGCCACCATGCAAAACGAATCTATTTTTTGTCATCAATTCCTGCAACATTATTTAATAAATTTAATTTTCTATTAAAATAAGAACAATTTTTTGAGTTGGGAATTGTTATAATACTAGGACCACAGTAACCTACTATTATTTTCTTGCTGTTTTTCTTAAAGTCACCACAGTCTAAAATTAACAGAGTATCTGAAAATTCACTAAACTGAAAGAACAAAGCCACAACAACAAAAAAAAAAGAATTAAAAGCTAGAAAATGTAAGCAATTACAAACTTGTATTGCTTGCTAAATTCACTCCCTGCCACGTTTCATATTCGTCTCATCTACTCTGTGTTCCCTTTCAACCTAATCACATGGAAAATAATCTACTGTCTGCAGGGCATTAAAACTACCCAGGCATTATGAGTGACTTCTTTTAGCTTTTGCACAACACCTACTTCTAGATTTTCCTTTAATAGCTGCCCTTCTGCTTACCACATTAAGGGTTTAGCTCTGCGCGTGTGTGTTGGGGGGGATATCCACCCGAATGGGTTAAAATACCGTATCGTAAGACAAACCACTTCACTGCTCATCTTGTAAAGGCTGTGGACTACCTTTACAGTATCTGTCTCAGTGAAGTAAGGGATTACTACAAAAGAAATTGTATGAAGAAATCTTGGATATGCACCATACTTGAATGCGCTTTCTCTTAATCTCTGAACCTGTTCAGGAAAATGAATCATGCAATCATTAAATGAATAAGGAATCAGCAGCTATAATTTCCTTCTATGTAAAAGGATCTTTAAGGACCATCTGTCATTTTCTCAAGGGCAGCTTTTTTTCCTCTTCTCCTCAAACTCATAAATAAAAATACTTACTTCCCTCAAATCAGCGAATGTCATCTTACCGTGACTGCTAACTTCACTCCACAGCCAAACTCGCACAAGAAAGAACAGAGGAAACAGTACTCTCTGCCCACTGCTAGTTACCTTGTAGCTTATAGGCTTTCAGCAGATCTGGAATACCCCAACATCTCACAAGTGCAAATGGACTGCTTGCAGTTCTCAGTCCTGACAGAGCTACTGCACCCACCAGTCTGAAGCCCTTCTCAGAAAAATGCTAGTAGACATGACAGATGTAGAAATGTAATGAAATAACTGACAGTAATTAACATCATTTAAATTAAGAATATATTTTATTAGCTCTTACAAAGGTAATAAAAATTTTAAATCATAGAATCATAGAATGGTTTGGGTTGGAAGGGACCTCAAAGATCATCTAGTTCCACCCCCCCTGCCATGGACAGGGACACCCTCCACTACACTTTAGTTTAAAGCCATTACCCTCTGCCCTGTCACTACCTGCCCTTCTGAACAGTCCCTCTCCAGCTTTCCTGTAGGTCCCTTCAGGGAGCATGAAAGCTTAGTACAAAATGTGTCTTGCTTGTCTGAAGAAGGGATCCCCTAAAATTTCTCCGTTAATATCTCAAATTTTTCTCTTCTTAGATGGGAAAAATCTTTAGGTGTGTCAAACACAGACTAAAAAATTAAGTTTACAGAAGTTTTGGCTCATGGGTTTGGAATCATACTCCTTTTCTCTAAAATAGATTTAAATGGAAATTCTGTTTTAAAATTCCATTCACAAAGTACTGAGTCCAAGTAGTCTACTAAAAAGCATTATCAGTTGTTCTTTTCCATTATGAAAGACATATCTGCATTTATGTAACTTATACCAGCATCTGGCCACCTCATTAGTGAGTCAAATTACGGGAACAGAGAGTAACAGTGAGTTACTTTGTATTTATGAATGATGAGAAGTAGCAGAGAAGACAAAACCTGCAAACTTTACTACAAATAATCACTACAATCAAGAACACTGATGCACAGAAAAGCTGATCTGAATGGGGGAGAGGAAGAATGTACTCCATGTCTCAGTTTCTCTGACATATGGCAGTAATGTGTCAGTTCTCCATCACAGCTGTCTTCCAGTCTCCAGCTATCTATTGCTTTTGCTGAACTCATGAAGATGGCCTTGCCCTCTCCTAATCTAATTATTTCCTAATGAAGCTTTTGGCTTCTTTCTTTCAAATTCCAGTCCTTCTGAAATACTCCTTTTTCTCTTGATTTCATATCTCCTCTGCTTATGACTATTTTCATCTACTTCATTTAGGTCTCGCCTGACTGCTTAGACATTTAAAACTCTGTCATGCACTTCCACTGAATCATTGATGTGCCTCTCAGTATGTTTTTTTCCTCTTCCTCTGTTTCTCATAAGAACTATGTCAGTACATGAGATCAGGTAGATAAAAAAAGGTTAATAACAAAAAAGAGTTACTTTTGTAACATAGTAAGTATTCTGTGTACCATATTGATTCCCAATACACAAATGAGAATTGAGGCTGAATGAGTGGAATTTAGGAAAAACAAAAAAAAGTCCGAATAATCTCTGATTCAAACAAAACTTGAAACCACTTTCCATAGGGAACTCTCTTATTGGAAAATTATCAGTAGTCTTAATGTGCCACTCAAACAACCCAGATTCAGTCCCAGCAGAACTAGGAATGACAGCATATATTCTGCAGGCCTGGCAAAGAGCAACTGTCCCAAAATTACTTTAGTCAAATCCAGTAAATCAGGGTAAGTAAAGCTCTCTTTTTGTCTAACATCAGAAATATAGCTAAGGCCGCTAGGCACAGCCATTGACACACAGCAAGCGACATTCCTCATCGATAGGTAAAGCATCTCACAATCAGGATTTAGAAGTAAGAGTCTGCCCAGCCAATCTCCTAAGGAATTCAAGGTACAGCATATTCTATCTAGTATCTCCACAAGGCAATCTTCTGCAGGCAAATGAGGGAAGGTCAGCACCATCGTGCTTTCTTAGTCTGTGATTAAATCAGCTGCCAGTACCCTAGATATCATTTGATGAGAAGGTGTCTGGAGAGAAGGGCTAATTCTGCACAGCTATTCGGCAGCACTGGAAGGTACAGAAGCTTGCAGTGACAGGTGCAGGGAGACACAGAATCCAGATGTAAAGCTCTATTCTTGTGAGAGAGGTTTGAGCCAGGAGAAGAGGCAGTACTGAAGATGAATGTGTGATGAATTTTCCAGGTTTTTGGAGTATATTGGGATGAACTAAAGGGTACCATGCAGTAAGCAAACTGCACAGCCACTGCCATTCTGCCTGAAAGCACCTTGGGCAACGCCATCAACACGAAGCAGGGAGACTCACACAATGACTAGATCTATTTTGAAGTAGAAAGTCCAGTGCAAAGTTGGCATAGCATCCCAGATAGATCCTTGGAGCTTTTTTGCTTCTCTTTTCAAAGTCTGGGCTTAAAATCCTGATAAACAGAACACTTCCCTGATACATAGCTCTTCACTCAAATAAAACAAATGCAGGAAATGCCCATCTGGCTGGGTGCATGGCCTCAGCAGCATGGATACAATTTGCAACAAGTAGGCTTAAATTACATAATACCTACCCAAAAAGAAATCAAAATAATTTCTATGGAATACTTAAAATTAAGCTTGTTTTGTTGTATTGGTTTTTTTTTAAAAAAACCCAAACACCATAATTTGGATCAAAAGGGAACCAGAAATAACAAAACAACTAGGCAGTAGAAGCAAAACAGCTTTTCTAAAGGGTACACTATGAAGGAGATCAAGGAAAAAATTGTATTCAGTGAGACAATTGAGAGAAAAGGGGTAGCACATCATGAATGCATCCCTACTACAACAGACAAGGCCTCTTCAAAGTTTGGGCACATGCACACTCTGCAGTGTAAATATTCACACAGATATCTGATATAAAACTTGAACTGTTTTTTCAGCAGTTACGAGTCATTTAAGAATCACAGTATGTTTAGCTCCTTATATATTACTGAATATTAGATTGCATTTGTTTTGACGTGCACTCAGCAATATCCCTCCCATTAACTAGAATTGGTCAGCAGTGTTTGATTATGTATCAGGTATGATCAGCAGAGGAGTAGAAAGCTTTTCTATCTGGGGAATGTTTCTAGCAGACAAGTGGAAGTGAAGAAACAAAAAGAATAAGCATAATGGTCCCAACCCATCCTTAGGATTTCCTGCCCCATATTAGTTGTAAATTAAATACCAGCTTTCTAGCTAATGAGGCAAAAGAAAGTAACAAGTTGTATTTAACTTCAATTTAGCTCTATTTTCCAACACTTTTAATAAAATGTTCCAGAATTAAACATTATATACCTTTATATCTATGTTTTTATGTACTTATAATTTCTCTTCAATGTATAACTCCTTCTGTTAAAGGATATTGAATGTTTTCCTTTTAGTTCAAGCAATCTAAACAGGATATAATTTTCTCATGCCACAAAAAGAAAAAAAATTTCATGCCGAAACTGATGTTTAAACTATGTTTCTCCGTGATTAGAAGGTATCAATGTAATAGAGAAGCATTTTGCATGATGTTTTTGCAAAAAAAGAAAACAAAAAAAGAAAAAAGAGAAGATTAAGCTCTTTACAGGATGAAATGCCGTTTACATTCTATAGTTGTAGCTGACACTTTACCTTTCCTGTAGTTTCTCATCAGAGATCTGTAATTCTTCTTTTAAGTTTTGGTATCTATCTTCCCTTAACAATCTGGTGCCGTCATAGAGAGTCAGTTCTCTGTCATGTATTAGTCTGTTTGAAAATAAAGAATAAGCTTTATCTAGCCTTTGATTACTTTTAAAAACACTTATATCAACTAACACTTTTTTTAAAAACTACCTCAGTCAACACAGGTCATAGTAAAAAGAAAAAAAGTATACCAATTTAAGATGCATCCAGGTGTGGAGGTAAAATTTGCATAAGTAAACAGTTTCAGCTTATAGTTAGTCAACTTAGTTTTTAATAGATACAGTAAAAAAAAGAAAAATAAAAAAATTCTATCTCACCAGTAGAGTGTGCATAAATGGCATGAAACAGCCATTTTGTTATACTTCTACCAAGTAATATATTTGTTTTGTTTCGTGAAGCAATGTATTTCAGTTGGTTTTAATAATTAACATACATACAGGCCCAGCTTTTATTTTTTTAATGCAGAAGTTAATTAGATATAACACATTCACGTGTCAGAAGAAAAATCAGAAGGCAAATCTAAAATGATTAAAAAGAGAAAAGAGAGGCAAGCATTATTCTCTCTTCTGCTCTTCTGCATATATATAAAATAAAAAAGGCACAAAATGTTTTTGCTACAACCTGCTTTTAAAGCTGGTGATGTCCTTTAAGTTTGCAAAAGGCAGTATACGATGCAGGCACATGAAACAGCACAAAAATTTGACCTAACAGTATAGATTATTAACATAGTATTTGGTATTACTACTTCTGTTCTGCAAAGTTTAATTTACTTTATATTGAATTATGAAATAATGTATAGAAAGAGTTCTTTGCAATCAATATAAAGCACTTTTATATACAACTGCAATGATCACATTTTATTTCGAAGCAGAATGCAAAGTATTTTAGAGATTTTCTGACATCTTGCATTTTCAAATCATTGAGCAAATATTACTAATTTTTTTCATAAGTTTAGAATAAAATCTAGCTCATTCTTCAATTCAGACTTACATTCTGTATTTACAAAGAGCTGAAATCTCTTTTATTATAGACTTGCAAAGAACATGCAAGAATTGCTTCTGCTTTTAAGTATGTAAAGACCGAACATTACATATTCTATGACTCGTCAATGCTCAGCTTGATTTTTAAAGTATTCTTGAAGTTATAAAGTCACGTTCACCAGGAGCAACTTAATTTCTCAGTATACATGTGCTCACTAAACAGATCTTATCCATGCTCGCGTCCTGACCTTTGAAGTACAGCTAGAGTGCCAGGGTTAATTCGATGAATGCCATCAAGAATAACAAGGTTTCCTTCCAGGGCAGCAGTAACAAGTGGCGATGGTCTCCAAGCAGTGTCTCCATTAGGAAGAGTATACCTTTGCTGTAGCAAATCTCTAGCCGTCATATCCTGTAAGTATCAATTCATCAGAAGAGTATATTTATGTTCTGTTTTCTTCATCGAAAGTACATGCTTTCTCCTTAAAAAACTGCATTGTTTTTCCTGAATATACCCAAAGAAGATGAGCAGGAAATCAATTACTTTTCCAAAGAGTATTAGAAATACACACATGAATCTACACACAAACTATGTTAAATAGTCTTTGGAAGTTCTAGATTTGTCACTATCACCTCTTTGAAACCAGAACAAAAGACTTCTTTTTTCCCCTCTTAAAAGTAACGCAAGCATATGACAACTTGTAGACAGCTTTGTGTACAGAAGGGGGCAGCAATTTACACCCAGAACAAATAAGAGTAATTTATTTCATACAGATGAAGTCACATGAAAGAACAAAGATTTCATCATTAATCTTGAATACAAACCAGCATGACATTCCACCTCTCAGCATGAAAATGCAACGGAAGCATCAGACAATAAAGGACGGAGTAAGAAAGAAGCCAGGAACACAAAAAACATCAAAAGTACATAGCATATCACAAAATAATACTTCAGGGATAAATCAAAACCAAAGGCAAAATCTAGCATATCCTCCAGTACATATTTTTTAGATGCTCCATTATAACAGGTACGCACTAGAGCAACAAAGACCTAATAGACATTTTGTGACCTAGAAGATGAAATCCTTTCCTCAGGCTGTGCTGTGAACATAACCTAAAATCAGATGAGAAAAATATTTTCTATTGTAGCTGTAGCTTTTGCATATGTCCTTTTCACAACTATAAACCCTTTGAACTTTAAAGAATAAAAATAGAACACATTACGTCGTATGGCCTGAATCATTTCCTCTTTCTACATTTCCTTAAAAGCCTTAAAATAACAGGACAAAGTCTGGTTCCTTCAGTGTTTCCACATATGTAAAATTTAAAGTCTCAAATTCAAATCCACAACACCAGAGTGTATTTTTATCGCTGTATTTCTGCTTTTTTTACAGCTGTGTTTGCTCTTTTCTATTTTATTAATGAATTAGACTAAAACCAGAACGTGAAATATTTTTATCAAAGCCACAGAAAAATGTCTTTTTAGGACTTGATCAGAAGTGTGCATTCAGTACCTAGTAAATGCTGTACAACTGAATATTCACCTCTGACAGTTCACCTCTAGAGGAATGAAACAAGGTACAAGATGAATTGATCGGGAGCCAAGTATGCTACATAGAATGTCCAGCTGTAATTCCAACAGCCACTTGAGAACCATGCATTAATTTTCTGGTGATGAACTCAGAAATGTATTTTGCTGCAAAGTATTTTTTTGAAATTTAAAATGTTTAGATAGTAATTTAAATGGCTGAATATGATTCAATTTAGTGATGCATTAAAAAGAAGTATCATTCACTAACCACTGCACAGTTTCTGTAACGTATTTGTTTTATGGCTAAGTACCTGTCCAGTGATTTATTATTTCTATTTATTTACTCTAAATCAATTTTTAATTTATGATATTAAAAATATAACATTATGAGATATAATGTTATAAGACTAAGTCTAAAAATCCCCCCTCTTTGGAGGGGAAGTAATAGAAGTTTTTTTCTCCCCCTTTATTCTGGTCAAAGCAATGGCAGCATTTTATTGCCTTGTGAAACAAAGTGCTTAATTATAATTTGTAGCAGTCATTGTAACTTAGGTGTTTTACATTGTGCTGTTTATTTTCTAAAAGATCTTGTATACAAGAAAAAAAGAAGTTTAGCAGAGAAAACAAGTAGGGTAACTTCTGTTTCACTCCCTTTAGCAGCTATAGCAATAGAAGCCTCCAACCTGGCCGTTTTTCATGGCTCACAGTGCTAATCATGTTCTTGGCAATTCTAAGGTGAAAAATCTATGTTTCCTGCTTTTCATGCCAATTTGGACTCATATTTTGTTAGTATTTCTCAAATAAAAAATTGGAAGGAATTTGGAAAGAAAAATTATGAGGTCATGCAAAAAAAGAAAAAAGGAAAAAAAGAAATCCTAGAAACAAAAACATCACAGTACACAAACACTAGTGCTGTGCTTAAAAGACTGGTTTTGATGGGGAAGAAGAGGAGCAAGTTGCTGGAAAACTGTTATAACATCACTTTGCATACTGCTATTTTTTCCCCCTGAAACTCTGGGGGGAGAAAATGTTTTATTTTAACCAATTTAACCCAAAAGATCCCTAACTACCGTCCACAAAGAACTAGCTGGCTGCTGCTTCTCATTTGCTGTTGCTTAACTGCCTTAAGAGACAACTTAAAAAACTGACCTTTCCTAATCAGGATGAGTTTCCTTTGTCAGCAATTTGCCTGTGTGGAATTGCGTACAATGAGAAATCCGTATAACGATGTCAGATATCACAAATGAGACAGGAATTGTTCTGTGAGCCAACTGTTAATATAGAAGATGATCTATGTGCTCAGAAGGTTTGAGAAACCTTGGTTTAAGTAAATTTGATTCTCATCTCACAACATAAAAGCTTTTAGAGATGGTTTTCTGTGAAATTAATAAAAAGAGCTATACCTTTTCACACTATTCAAGCCCTTAAATTAACTTCAGATAGAAAGGATCATTAAGCAAATATTAAAAAATAGTAGTAAACTTTATATATATATATATATATTAAAAAATCTCTAAGAATTCATTTCTTCACAGAGTCTGAAGAAAAACAGTGCTATTGCTTCAGACCAAGGATAAGTGCCCCACTACTTATTTTTGTGCCTGCAGAAATTACTGGAAAATAAAAATGAACCACAGGACAAATAAAAGCCTCCTTAATTCTAGAAATGGACTTTGGACAATATGGTGTGTCTCTCAAAAAATCAAAAAGACACTTTTTGAACCACAGTAGAAAAATCTGCTAAATTTACAGCATTCTCAAACTGCTCATAGTCTTCATTGCTGAATTACTGTATGAATGAATACATGTAACATTTGTTCTGTCATTAAATTAGCCTATTATTTCACTATGCAAAGCCCCTGATAAGTTATTACATATTTTAAGAAAAATAAATGCATTCTTAAAATTTACAGATGTATACCACTGCTACATTCAATCTTTTTTTTTTTAATACATTGCTTCCTGTAAAAACTTTTGAGATTATATACATTGTACATAGGAAATACCTATATGTATAGGTACACAAGTGGATCTTACACAGACTTGTCTACACAGGAATTTACAGCAAACAACTGGCGCACAAGCAGTCATTTATTTGCCTTAGCAATAATGTTTGATATCACCAAACAACCTCTCTATAAAAACCCTCTGCCCTTTGAACTTGATCAAACCCTGGTGAAACCAATGGAAAGGTTCACACTTCAGTGGGAAATACTTCAAATCCTTCACCTGGATTTTATTTCTGTAGGAATTACAGATCCCTCTGAAAAGAAGATGTTTACTGAGTAACTAATTTCATTGTCAGTTCTTCTCATGTGTCTTCAAAAAGTCACCTGCTTCTATTCAGTGAAGCCATACTAATTAAAGGTAGGATGTCGAAAAAACAGTGGCCACGTTTTTAACCAAATAATTGTCTAATTTTGCTGGTGAGTACCCAATAATGTATTGCATGCAACAAAACAAGGGTTAGGGTATGCCTGTCCTTAAGCAGGTTTGTCAAGCTGTAAAAGCTATTTTCCTGGGATGATTTAAAAATAGGTTTACAGTGACAAGTACAGAGAGAAGTATGCAGGCTAGCTGGATACACTCAGTTCTGGCTCAGAAACTACACACCTTTCTTCACATACCACTGTACAGAAGGTAATAGGTGCTGCTGGAAATCCAGGTGTATTACTATGAATATAACACTGTATTGATGATGCTATGTAGCTTTGGAACCCAAATCTGCTCGCATCTGTCCACTTTAAAGCATAAGGGCACAAGTCATCTGCCTGACTCCATCTATGCAGACACAGTTTCAGAGCCTGAGCCTTTATCAGCTGAAGCCACACAGGGGGAAGGAAAAGCAGTGGGATCCTGTCTGGGGAGGTTCTCAAACGTGCAGGAAAACATAAAATGGACTGTTTTTCTTTTTTCATAATCAGTAATATTTCTCTTTTCTATTTTCTCTCACTTTTTGTCTGTTTCAACCCTTCAACCTGGCCACCCATTTCTGTCAGCGTCTCTCTCTCCCCACATGCCACTGCACTTCCAAATCAGCTGCCACTGCCATTTCTTCCTTTGGAGGTATCCATGCTGCCTGGAAAAAATTTAAGTAAGCAAAAGGTTGAAGAAAGAGACCAATAAATTGCATTAACTCTGATGCTAATGTTCCCCTGCAGCATTGCCAATTATCACTTATAACTGTAAATCCTGTGGTATTTGATGTATTTTGACTCACAAGGTCATGGGAGACTCTTGACTTCGTATTTTATTTCAGAGTGTTTTCATTCCTCAAGGTTATGAAGAAAACCTTACATGTGTGATCCCTACTGTGAAAAGATAGCAAATTAATTAATTCAACTTTTTAATCTTGTAATTTTTCGGTTTATGTCATGAGGTTAGAGTGTATCAAGATCTAAGACTAACAATTTTTTCCAAACATGTACTGAGTGACCACTGGCTATGGGAGATGACTGTTAAGCATGACAGAGCCTGGGGTTTGCAAAAAAACTCTACTGCTGTGTGAAAGCCTAAAGCACTGCGGATGAAATCAAAGGGAAAAACCCCAAATGTACAGCAGCCCCACTGCACCATGTTTACCATACCCTGAGACAACTGACAGCTCCAAAACCTTCATTCCCTTATTATTCTGCATTCCAACATTCCTGGAGCTATCACTACTACTTCTGTGTTAATCTTTTTAAATACAAACTTTACATTTTACATAAAAACATTCACTCTGCCCTTACTTTTTCAATTACTGTAAAATTTCTTCCTCTGACTCATGAAAAATGCAGCTACAAAAATAAGCTCCTCACCACCTCCTTCAAAGCCCACAGACACCCTTATGACTCCTCCAATTCTTCCTTCTTGTCATTGTACCCCATGACTACCATTCTAAGGCAACTACGACAACTGCCCATGCATTTCACAAACAGTGTTAATGCACGCTTCAGCGCAAATTTATCTTTAAAGCCACATCTGCACTAAGCATAAATAAATTAGCAACAATGAGGCGGGTGGAAGAAGATTACTGTCTGTTTGTAATGGCACCTATGAATAATAAAGTTAATGTTCATTGAATGCAATATGTATATATTACATTTAAACACCAGCCCTCTTTTGTATTTATAATATTGTTTAAAATTCCATGTGTTAGGCATCAGGAAAAACATACATGTAAGAGGATATTAGGCAATCTTGACAGAAGAAACACATCAAAAAACCCAGAAGAAAGATTAAGCCTATGGAACATGAGAAATAATTTTTTAAAAATTCCCCAGAAACAAAAAACCCATAATGTATTCTCAATACAATAAAGAAACCATCTACCACAATAATAAAAAAATAGTGTTGATAATGGAGAATTCCATTATAAGATTAAATAGCATATGAACAAACAAAAAAAAGGAAAGACAAAAGGTCTTCCGGAGGCATTCAACATGCATGAATTACAAGTGGTCACCACTCTGACCTAAAGGCAGGAAACATACTTCAAAAGGGAAAAAAAAAAATCCAAAAAGGAGAAGACATAAAAGACAAAGTTTTCTTTATGACACTCAGTCATGCCAAATCACAGAATGAGTTGTCAATTCTCTGTGGCTAGAAGAAAGACTGCTGTGTTAAATGATTCTCCTTACATTTTCTTTAAATTATCTCTTTCACATTCACAACAAAGTCAATAAAATTGAAGGAAAGCAGTATCAGGGCTAGTTTATATGTAATAACATTGTACTATCTATATTGCTGCACAGTATCCCCTCTATTTAGACTTTCAATAAGAAGAGATTTTAGATGAGTATTCTAACAGAGAGAATAAAAAATGTTCTATAATGACCAGAAAACTTTGCTATCTTTTATTCTTTTAACCCATATCTGTGACTATCAGTGATTTTAAAAGCTGTGGCTGTGTATGAACATATCTGCAGCTTTAAAATCACTGAGAGAGAGAGAGAGAGAGAGAGAGAACATACAAAAAAAATCAACCTCTTCGTGTTATATTTTGGATTACAGTTACAGCATAGTCATCAGCAGATAGTTTACTTACCTGGTACAGCATGATAGGTTCTATGCTGTATCCCAGTATATCAGCAAACTCCTTAGCAATAACTGTTTTGCCACAGCCCTAAAAAGTTAAAAAATAAGAACTAGATTACATTCGAAGGAACTTGGGGAAGGAAAGAGAAAGGAAATGTAATTTCTTACTTTTCCTCCAATTAAACACATATCTTTAACCATATGGGATTGCATCATTTCTGCCAACAGTCGATTATGGCTGGAAGTCCTTACAAAAGTATCTGATCGAGGATGATTTTTTAACAGCCTGGTCCCAGCTGGAACCTAAAAGGAAAAATAATAATAATGAAAAATAATAATTAGGGGGAAAAAAAAAAAAGCAAAGCTAAATAAGCTATATTGTGATATCTCTAGGCTTTGTGTGGACTGCATTACGCTTCTCCAAAACTATGGTAATATTTTGCTCATGATTGCCATCCACCAAAACCAAATCTTTCAGTTGAAAACATTAGATCATATAATTTCCAATAGACAACCTCCTTCACCCACTCTTCATAAAAAAAAAAAAAAAAAAAGAAAGTATGAACCAATTCAATTACAGCATTGGGGTCCGCAAAGAACTTCAGGCTGTTTGTGCTGGAGACAAAATATAAAAATGACCAATATTTATTGCTCAGAGAAAAGTGGGAGAGAAACAGCAATTTGCATTGTGAAAATCTGAAGGAGCTACTTTGACAAGAACTTTGGAGAGTTTCAATTGCTCCCACATTAAGGTAGTTGCTCTGTTTCCCATTCTAGTCTGGGAATGGTTTCATCTGCAAACTCCTTATGCCCTCCTGTTCCCAACGAGACATTCTGCAGACTTCTTTTCAGAAGGCATCATCTACATGTCAAATGAAAGCAAAAATCTTCCCCTCAGAAAAGAGTTGAATCAGGTCCCTGCAGACTCACCTTTTCCTGATAAATTCCCATTTGCTGCTGTTCCCCTTTTCACCATCATGGTACAAACTCTCTGAGGATATTCCTCACAACTGTTAATACGATCTCTCTCTGACTCCCACTCATTCACCTTCTTTACATATTCTCTAGACTCTCCAAATTCAACATTAACTTCAAATTCTCAGATCAGCATCTGTTTCCTGAATAAGGCCTGGTTTCACCACCTAGCAGGTCATAAACTTCACTGGAAGAAACTCAAACTAACCATATTTGATGTGATTACTTTTGTTCCATTTTTCCAACATCCTGTGTCAGAACATTACCAAGCACTCATTAGATTTTATTTGAAGTGTAGACAGACTATTGTTTTTACTAAAAGAAAAAGGGAAAGCAGCACCAAGAGCATCACAAGTACTCTCTGTTATTCTAATACAATAAAAAAATATGAAATTTAGAGGCTTTTCTTTCATCCATTCTTTAGCATTTCTTTTAACACAAGAAACTTAAATGAATCATGTAGGAAAGTATGAGTTTATCTAGAAATAAAATCTTGTGTATTCATAATGTAATACTCCAGTATCTAAATGTTTTTCTAATAAGAATCACATGTTACACTTCCAAAAAATATTCAATGCAAATGAGTTTTAGTCTCAAGTGAAAGTGTCAAATTCTCAATGAGATGAAAGCAAGTTAATGATATCTAAAACCACATATAGTTTGATGAATATATAAATTCATACCTGGACTGTCACTTCTTTTTCACCAATCTGGATAGTTACATCCACCTTGAAGGGTTTGTTTCCATGTACACTTTCTACTTTTGTAATCCTTCTGGGAAGCAAGTGTGTTTCTGAACCTTGAAGCTCAAAACGCTGTAGAATTAGGGGGGAAATTAATTATTAAATACAGTTTTCTGGTTTTAAAACAGTTCTGAAAACAGAGCCAGAAGCATATTGAAGATATGGGGTTGGAACTCAATGACCTTTAAGGTCCATTCCAACCCAAACCATTCCATGATTCTATGATTAATTGCTTGGTCCCTTCCAACCTGGAATGATTCTTGAAATCCATATACTTTACTTCAACTTTCACTTCACATACCTAAGTTGACATTATCAATGGCTTATATACTTTACACTTAAAACCAAAGCAAAAAGATCATATACCATCTACTTATTCTGACTGTAGTGACAGATGTAAAGTGAAAATGTCATATGGTAACTTTGCCAAGTTTTAGCCTGACAGACTGAAATAATAAGAGAAACGGATGATAGCCTTTAGCATGTGTAATAATAGATCACCTACCTCTGCAGGTCATTATAACCAATTGCAGATTTAAACATCTGGCTACCAATAAAAATAACCATCAAACATTATGTTTACTTAGCTCCACAGCCTTATCATACAATGAAAATTGAGGACAACCTGTATAAATTAAGCCTTCAGCATGTTCTGGGTATATCAAGGACAAAAACCAGGACATTTGTCTTCCCAATCCTCTTTTGAGCATTATACTCTTTATTTTATGCTGTATATAGAAAGCATGAAAACCATTTTAAAAATCCTGTAAAAAGTCTATTTTGTTGGGAAAGGGGAAGTCATATCAGGGGGCTTTATGCATAAAAAAGCCACTAACTGAAATTACTGAACTCATAGTCATTTTATTCAACAGAGTGAAAGCTGAGTAAACAAGAGAAAAAGCAATATTATCCAACTCCTCAGAATTCTTAGAAAAAAAATTTTTTTTAAACAGACGTCACTAATGTAAAATAATTCTTTAAAAGCATGTTTGTTTTATTACTACTAAGATTCACAGCACACCCTATTAAAGTTTAGAAAGAAAACTGAGATGCATTCATATAAACGCTTTGGCTCTTCATCATTTTGTAAAATCCCATTCTGGAACAAGGGCTTACAAAAATCTCATGTTTAAACAGGAATTTAAGATAAATGTACTTTAGCAAAGAGCTGCACCAAATTCTATTCTTATTGTAACAGCTGAGTCTACTTCAGATGCTATTAAATGTTTAAACAACAACAGAGGAGAGGAATGCCTACTGAGTAGTATCTCAAACTATGATTCTAAGAAATGCTCCAACTATGGTTCTGTGAAATGAGCTACAGATGTTCTTGCTCTTATGTTCATTAGTAAATTGTAATATTCTTACTAATTTAATGGCATTTTGGATAGGGCCAAAGCTGTTCATACACAAAATTGCAAACTGCTTGTACACTAAAATCCCTTAATCAGATACCAACAAAAGAACACTGTGAGCAAGCAAGATTATCTGCACCAGCAGCCTCTGTATCAAACAAGGAAGATTTCGAGTCAGCAGCAGACCTTATACACAAAGGTCTTGGGAATCTAAAATTTCTAGCGTGATTTTTCATTTAGTTTTTTGGTGGTTTTGGTTTTTTTTTTTCCTTAAAATGTTATTAAGGGTTCTGACCTAGCCTTTTAGACCCCAGATCACAACAGTGAAAGACTATCTATCTCTGTGCAGATCCTTACTAAATTTATACAACTTGAATTCATTTAACTGAATTTGTACAATTCAAATTAATCACATATAAGCATGGAGATGCTGCTGAACTGGATAATTTAGCAATTAAACAAGTTACCACACTTATACCTGGACAGAAGCAGCAAACAAGGGAACTGTTTGTGGCTTTTGAAGTAAGACAGATCTCTTTGACACAGTTCTTCATTTAGAATTATGATAGATAGATACAGAATCAAAGAGTGGCATGAAATGGATTTACAACACATTAAACTTCTGCCCAGGGAAGTGGTTGAGTCACCATCCCTGGAGGTATTTAAAAGATGTGGTGCTTAGGGATATGGTTTAGTGGTGGACTTGGCAGTGCTAGGTTAATGGTTGGATTTGATGATTTTAAAGGTCTTTTCCAGCCAAAATGATTCTGTGATTCTGCCTGAGCCAGAAGCAAGTTCTTCTATACAAAGTCCAAGTTGATAGCTGCAAAGGAAAAAAAATATTTGTGGCTTGGAAGGACAACTATTGAGAACATTCAGTATCACAAAGTTTGGGAGATACTTGATGAGCCAGAAGTGGGCAGATTCATTGCCTCAGATTCAAGAAGGAGAAAAGAAAACACTGGCCACCAAAAACAATGGAAGAGGTTTGGCAGTCCGAACTGTCTGCATGCCAGAAACACTTGAGAAAAGGCAAACTGTAAAAATTAGAAAAAAGGAAGAAGAGGAAGTCTGGACACTTGGAACTATCTAATGATAGTAATGTCTCAGCATGGAAACTGCAAAGAATATGCTGATGATCCAGCTGGTCAAAGGAACAGACCGCTTAAACGAGATGTATTTGCAGATAACCACTATGCTGAACCCACAAGACAGCTAAGCAATCCAAAAGAGGCATCCAAAGGCAACTGATATTTCTTAAAAATTCTCTCCATGGGAAGGAAAGAGAATTTTTCAAGGAACGAGAAGACTGAGCTATTTCACAAGAAGCAAAATAAGAAATGTAAGTGCAAGACAGAACAGACAGATGAAGTCTGAAGGACAGACTCCACTACAATGGTATGTACTGGCACTAAGAGCATTCATTAATGCAAAACCCCAAAGATTATAAATTACTTCAGGGGAAATAAAAAGATAATCAAATCCTTCCTTAGATCAAAATTTGCAACAGAAATCTCTTAGAAGTGAACAGGATAGCCTAGACAAGAAAGAAGATTCCAGTTTTCTGAACTATTTTTCCACTCTCTATGAGAGAGTGCCTGTGTAGTCTGAAGATTCCCTATCACAGTTTTCGAGGAGGAGATCAGGTAAGATTAAAGTGTGCGTGCAAATAACGCAAAAATGAGTCAAAAGGAACAGATAAGCTTTTATGGAACAATGAAGAAATACGTACAGAACACTTGGAGTCTCTTATGAGCCACCAAACTCAGCCTAAATGAAGAGGACCAGTTTTATAAATGTCTATCAATACTATACAGGAACAAAAACTTATTGCTTAAGCTTATTGTTTGGGAATGTTTAACTGGAATCTGTTTTCCTTGAAAGCAGCAACTTCTCTCTATCTAAATCTTCTAGAGAAAAAGCTTAAATAAATTTTTACTTAATTTTTGCAATCATATTTCAAACGTTCACCTGTCAGTCAAAATAATTTGTCATGCCAGTATTTCATGCAAATATAGAATAATTTTAAAGGCCAGAAATCAAACCAAGTAATATTTTCCTTTGCAATATCTTATAAGTTTAAGATCTTAAGAATTGGAATACAAATTGATACAGTTTCCAAACTGCAGAAACTTCCAATAAGGGTACTCAAAGACACATGATTCTCAAGTTTATTTTGTACTTCTGTCCTGTCTGCTGCAAGCTAATGAACTAATCAATGCTGCAAACTGAAGCCCTTGTACAAATGTTCTGTATGATAAGCAACTCTCACAATCACAGATGATACTGGACTAGTGTGCAATCCATACACACTTTTTTTTGATGCTAATGAGTTTGACACAAAGAACTACATTTGTATCAAATGAAAAAGCTGGATGATTGACAGAGTTAAGCCTAAGACAGGTTTTAACTCCAACTAGATCCTCTCAGCAAGAGATGTGCATTTCAAAGCATCTTTACGCATCCAAGACTACCACTGTAACAAACTACTTTCACTCACAGGGAAGGTATAAATCAGTATTTCACATTGATTCATTATCAAGAATAAGAATTATGAGGAATACCTAGGTCTTGGCAGAGTCTCAATCAGCAAAGAGGCACATTAGGAAAAGTTTTACCCAAGTTGAAGATAATGTTTGAGAAGACAGTGCCTGGAGAACATGATCTCTTCAAGAAATATGCACAGGGTCTAACAGCTGCCAAAACCAGCTGTTTAGCCTAACCGCTGGCTACCTCATTTGTCAGCTCCAACAGCTGTCTGGAAGGGAAGACATCCTGAAATTAAGATACGTTATCAGCTAGATTACTACTTCCCCACATCTGTCTCCAAGTCGAATACACTAAAATGTAAAGTTTAGGCATTAAATTTGTTTTTATTTTCTTTAAATGTTAGCTGATGTTAAGAAGTGATTCTATTCACACAAATTAACCCACCAATTGTAAATACACTTCAAGTACTTATTTTTTCAACTCTCATTACCTCCCAGTTAAGATTAGTATTTCCTAACTGTATTCGGTTACACAGAGAAAAGCATTTAGTGCCAAATATTAGCTGGACACTCAATGGAAGTCTGTAGGATAGTAGAGTAAGAAATCACCTTGCTTCTGCCAGACTCCTCTGCCTCATATTTCTCATGGAATGGAAAAAAATATCTTATTCACATTTAGTAAAGTACTGGTGCTGTGTGTTGGGTTTGCATGGCAAGGTTTTGGTAGCAGTGGAGGCTACAGGGGTGGCTTCTGTCAGAAGCTGCTAGAAGCTTCCCCTGTGTCTGATAGAGCCAATGCCAG